>SEYY01018767.1:100000-117500 GCA_009176605.1 Armadillidium nasatum | reverse complement strand
ATATATATATATATATATATATATATATATATATATATATATATATATATATATATATATATATATATATATATATATATATATATATATATATATATATATATATATATATTCGGCCGTCGTCGAGAGTAGATGTGCCTAAAGATAGATGGGAAAAGAAAATTAAGCGAGAAGAATCAGATAAAAGATTGAGGAGAGAAAAGAGAGAGAAGGTTTATGCATTCAGATAGTATTGAAAAACTAATAGCTAAAATTTATTTTAAAATTAGAATTTTTGAAAATATTTTTGCATTAAAAAAAATAAATTAAATAAGTTTCGATAAAATTATTATATATCAAAATTTATAGAGGAGCAACAAATCTTTCAATATAATAGACTTTCGGCTTTTAATGAAAAATTAAACTTAAACATTAAGAATTTGAAATTTAAAAACAAGAGTTTGAAAATTGACGACAGGATCGGATCATGTGAAGAGAACTAAATGCATGGACGACAGGACTAGCCATCCGGCCTTGTGATTTCTCTGTCAACGGCTTTTAACTTCTCCAGAACCAGCAATGGAAACCATAGCTCAGAGAAGCACAATCTTTTGAACACCCCTGGGAGAGTGTTTAGAGGCTAGTTTGAAATCGATGCTGGTCCTACTGAAAGGGTGAAAACCCTACCTGAGAGTCTGGATAAGACTCATGGACCGTCATGGAGAACAACGAGCCGAAAAACATGATCTTTTAGAGGGATCTGGGAGAACTTCTACAAGCGAATGGGGAAAGATGCTGGTTCCACTGACAGGGTGAAAACCCTTCCTGGGCGAGGTTGTAGATTGTATATATATATATATATATATATATATATATATATATATATATATATATATATATATATATATATATATATATATATATATATATATATATATATATATATATATATATATATATATATATATATATATATATATATATATATATATATATATATATATATATATATATATATATATATATATATATATATATATATATATATATATATATATATATATATATATATATATATATATCAAATTTTAGATCTTCATCAAATTTTCGATCTTCATCCAATTTTCAATCTTCATTTGATTTTCGATCTTCATCCAATTTTCGATCTTCATTTGATTTTCGATCTTCATCCAATTTTCGATCTTCATTTGATTTTCGATCTTCATCTAATTTTCGATCTTCATTTGATTTTCGATCTTCATCAAATTTTCGATCTTCATCGAATTTAATTTTCGATCTTCATTTGATTTTCGATTTTTATAAAATTTTCGATCTTCATTTGATTTTCGATCTTCATCCAATTTTCGATCTTCATTTGATTTTCGATCTTCATTTATATCATAATTTAATTTTCGATCTTCATTTGATTTTCGATCGTCATCAATTTTTTATCTTCATTTGATTATTTAAAATTTTCGATCTTCATTTGATTTTCGATCTCAATCTAATTTTCGATCTTCATTTGATTTTAGATATTTGCCAAGACAATAAGCGTATCCCGTAGGGATACGCATATGGTCTTGTTATTATTATTATTATTATTACTTTAGTTTTTTAAATGTATATACACAAGATGAGAAAAAATTATAAAACTATTTGTTTTATTTATATCTTTATTATTTACATATTTTTAGATTTATAATGTAAATTCATATTTGTTTATTTATATTTATGCTTTTATTATAATGAATAGAAGTTGCAATATATATATATATATATATATATATATATATATATATATATATATATATATATATATATATATATATATATTATATATATATATATATATATATATATATATATATATATATATTTATTTAAATTTAATTTACTTTAAATAAGAAAAACAATGCTTCATTGTTCTTGTTGTGTAGGTTTTTAATTTTGTTAATATAATAAATCGTGCATATATATATATATATATATATATATATATATATATATATATATATATATATATATATATATATATATATATATATATATATATATATATATATATATATATATATATATATATATATATATAAAAGAAAGCATATGATACTGGTGGTATCCCTCCTGCGGTTCTCAAGACTCGTGCTTCTGAGCTTGCACCCTGACTTAGTAAACCCTTTTGTCTCTGCTTTCTATTTCAACCTTCCCTACTTGCTGGAAACGTACGCTCATTCAGCCTATGCCGAAGAAGGGGGACTCCTCTCAACCCTCCAACTACCATCCTATTTCTTTAACCTCTGTTCTTTTTAAAGTTTTCGAATCTACCCTTAACAGGAAGATTTGGAAACATCTTAATTCTTCAAATCTTATCCATTATCGGCAGTACGGCTTTTGTAAAAAACGTTCTACTGATGATCATCTTTATTTTTCCTACTCTCTGAATCTTTGTTCTCCGCTCTTCGGCATTTCGGTGAATCTTTTGCTGTCGCGCTAGACATATCGAAAGCCTTGGATACAGTCTGGCACAAAGGTTTAATTTCAAATCTTTCCTCTTTCTGAATCAATCTTTCTCTCTGTAATCTTTTCTCCGATTTTTTTTCCGGTTGTTCTATAAGTGCTGCTATAAACGGCCACAGTTCATCCTTTAAATCTATAATTAATGGTGGTGTTCTTCAGGGTTCTATTCTATTCCTAACAATTTTTCTACTATTCATTAATAACCTTCTTTCTCTTACTTTATCACCTATTCACTCCTATGCTGATGACTCTGCCATTCATTACTCCTTTCAGTTTGAAATACGTTCTTCCAACAGCAGTTATTTGAGGCTAGAATGGTGGCCTTGGATCAACTAAAACTGGACAGAATAAACATGGTTGTTTATAATGCCTCAAAAACTCAGTTCCTCCATCTCTCTACTCGACACAACTTTCCACACGCCTATGACATCTTCTTCGAAAACGCACATCGCAAACTTTCATCTCTCCTTAATATTCTTGGAGTTTCTTTCCCTCGTGATCTTTCTTGGTAGGATCCATATAGACTTTAACTAGTCTATGGTAGGATCAAATTACTTCTCATTCTAAACACGCTTTTAAGAGGTTGGGTGTTCTGAGGCGCCTTCAGAATTTCTTCAGGCCACCCAATGCAGTTGCTTTCTCTTTATAGAGGTATTATTCATTCCTGTATGGAGTACGCCTCACACATCTGGGGTGATTCCACTCATATAGGTCTTCTTGAAAAGGTGGTATAGTTGATGGTTGGAAGGCACTTAGATGATAAGTGTAGGTACAATAACGAAGGCTGGGATTGGTTCTTTATTTTATACAAAAATACAGTTCTGAATTGTTCAACAAGAATAAAGACAGGAACCCTATCTGTAAACGATAGGTAAAAAAACAAATAAAAATACATCCTCATTTATGTCACAATCTATAACCATGACACTATCCCGCAATAGCGCAAGGATATGCATTGTGATCATTCACAATGGACAAAATATAAAAGTTGACATATAAAGATGCGGGTAATAAAATTGATGTATATATATATATATTAGTGATGGATCGGATGTCATATTTTCCAATTTGCGGATGCGGATGCGGATGCGGATGTTGAATTTTGGAGAAGTGCGGATGCGGATGCGGATGCGGATGTTGAATTTTCGAAAGTGCGGATGCGGATGCGGATGCGGATGTTGAATTTTTGAAAGTGCGGATGCGGATGCGGATGCGGATTTTGAATTTTCGAAAAGTTCGGATGCGGATGCGGATGTTAATTTTGATGAGGATGCGGATGCGGATGCGGATGCGGATGTTAATTATATATATATATATATATATATATATATATATATATATATATATATATATATATATATATATATATATATATATATATATATATATATATATATATATATATATATATATATATATATATATATATATATATATATATATTTCACTATCACCTTTCCCACTTTCGTGAGGTGGTGCCCGCCACAAGTCCCTTACAAACATAACTATTCTTACCTTTCAACGCTTTCACCACCTCCCTCCATCTCTGTCTCCACAAATCTTCTACCCTCGTCTAAACTCAAATTCCTTCCATCAAAATCACTCTCACTCCATCCATCCATCTCCACTTCGGCCTTCCCCTCTCCCTACCCTTCCCCTATCTACATCGGATCTACGTACCTTGCCAACCATTCTGTTCTCTTTCATTCTTCACATATGTCCAAACCATTTTAGCACATCCTCCTCCTCTCTATCAATTACACCCTTCTTCCATTTACACATCTCCCTTATTCTTTCATTTCTAATCCTATCAATCCTTCTCAATTTATATATCGCTCTCAAATCTTTCATCTCAAAGACATTGAAACTTTTTCTCGACCTAGCACTTATCGTCTATGTTTCACACACATACAATACAGAAGGTGAACACATACATTCAAACATTCTTATCTTTATTTCTTTCGAAATTTTTCCTTTCTTCCATACTTTTCTTAGGCCCCCAATACTTTCATTCCTTCTACCACTCTGTTCTTTATTCCTTTTCCGTCCCACCCTTACCTTCCACCCAACATTACTAGATATTTGAATTCATTCACCTCCTCAAGTTCCCATTCTCACACTTCTACAAACCAATTCCTCCCTCCACATTTCCTCATCCCCACCTCCAATCCTCATAACTTTATTCTTCGCTGGATTGAATTTCAATCTCTTGTTTGCACATTTCCCTTCAAACTCTCTCACAAGTATTCTCATCTTTTCTCCAGATTCTGCCACCAACACATGCCGCAACACAGTAAAACATTCACTTCACATTCACCCTCCATATTTCTCAACGTAATACTCTTCCCTTCTCTCTCCATTTTTCTAAGTAAACCATTCATCAATAGATTAAATAACATGGAGATATTACAAACCCCTGTCTCAATCCCACTCCTATGCTAAACCAATCCGATAGTTCTCTCTTCACCCTCACTATTGATCTACAATTCGCATATATATATATATATATATATATATATATATATATATATATATATATATATATATATATATATATATATATATATATATATATATATATATATATATATATATATATATATATATATATATATATATATATATATATATATATATATATATATATATATATATATTAGTGATGGATTGGATGTCATATTTTCAAATTTGCGGATGCGGATGCGGATGCGGATGTCGAATTTTTGAAAGTGCGGATGCGGATGCGGATGCGGATGCGGATGCGGATGCGGATGTTGAATTTTTGAAAGTGCGGATGCGGATGTTGAATTTCCGAAAGTGCGGATGCGGATGCGGATGCGGATGTTGGATTTTCGAAAATGCGGATGCGGATGCGGATGCGGATTTTGATTTTTGTGCGGATGTTCCGCATCCGCGCATGCGGATGCGGATGCGGATGCCATCACTATATATATATATATATATATATATATATATATATATATATATATATATATATATATATATATATATATATATATATATATATATATATATATATATATATATATATATATATATATATATATATATAATAATAATAATAATAATAATAATAATTATTATTATTATTATTATTATTAGTGGTGATAGCAGTAATAAAAATACCTTTAAATAGTAAGAATAAAAATGAGAAATAGACATACATAAATATATATATATATATATATATATATATATATATATATATATATATATATATATATATATATATATATATATATATATATATATATATATATATATATATATATATATATATATATATAGTGTACCGTACATATGAAAAAGGTATATAAAAAACATCCTCATACCTAGTAATGTGTCAAACTGGCTGTGCCAAAGAAAGGAGGAATTCCTTGATGGCTGAGGATATTCTGCAGTGTACAGAAGGGCCAGAAGTATCTTCTGATGGCAATGATTACTCTGAAGGACACTGGGGAGGAAGGAAATAAGGACATAGAAAAAGGAATGTAAGCTAAGGTGCACCAACTTCCTTTGACTTGCACACTTTTAAACGCCGTATATCGGGTCACGTCGGCCATTAGCGACCCCGAATCCGATTGCTTCCCAACTCCGGTGGATATTGGTAGGCCTTGGGCCTTTGCCCACCGGAGGAGACATAAAAAAAAAAAAACCTAACAAAAGAAAAAATAACAAAATTGGAAATAGGCTATGTGATATCACAATTCACCTGTGCAGAAAATACAAATATTGCTTAATATGCAATATAGCGATATTTGTGTAATAGAAACAATGACAAATAATCACTGGTAGTTGTTGCATGTTGAATAAATAAAGATTAACTACGAGTAGCAGTAAAACACAAAGTAAGCGGCGTTCACACAAGTAAGCCTATATTAGAGTAAGGCGTCCTTCACAGCGTACACAGGCGGGAACGAGAAATTAGTTCTATTCCGCAATGCAAACTAATACAGTTAAGAGCGAAGAGTCCTGCTATCTACAGTGGAGTCTAGGGCTTTTCGTCTTATCAACTCTGCTCTTACTAACTTTTTCCAATTTATTTCTGCCAGTCGGTATATATATATATATATATATATATATATATATATATATATATATATATATATATATATATATATATATATATATATATATATATATATATATATATATATATATATATATATATATATATATATATATATATATATATATATATATATATATATATATATATATATATATATATATATATATATATATATATATATATATATATATATATATATATATATATATATATATATATATATATATATATATATATATATATATATATATATATATATATATATATATATATATATATATATATATATATATATATATATATATATATATATATAACCTCTACTTTTTTGCCTGATCTGACCTGACCTCCCGTCCTCTCCTTAGTCAAACAAAATGTCCCCATTATCCAATATTCACGCACATGAAAAAAATAAATTTTGCGTAAATTTTATTTTATAAAGGAACAGAAAACTACTTTTTAAATTTCTAGAAGTAAAAAAGAAATATCGTTGATTCGATACTGAGGATAAAATATCGATATATCGGTTTTAAAAATATCATCGAAATCTTTCCGACACTATCGTAAAAAATATTGATATTGATAAATATCGGAACTCTTTCGGCATTCCCTTGTTCATAGTGTGGTAGGAACCTGACTTTTTGGAAATTTATAAATTTGTTATTTTTTTTTTTTAAATTTCTATTGACTTGTTTTTTTCATGTTCATAGTGTAGTTGGAATCTGTACTTTTCGTAAATTTACAGAGTTAAATTATTTTTTTTTTTTTTAAATTTCTATTGACTTGTTTTTTGCATGTGCTATAACATACGTTGTAAATATGTTTTCGTAACGTGGTCACCACCAGAATCCACAGTTAAACCATAGTATACTATGGTTAAACTTTTACTGTTAGACCAAATTATTTATTTTAGTAAGAAAAAGAACTGAGTTTTGCTGCAGTCTGGCGGCTGGAAACTAAAAGCCATAGATACGATGTGAGATAATGTGAGCCTTTAGTCTGTAAACTCCAAATTTGAATGTTTATTATTATTATGGTAATTGTTTAGTATAAGGGCCTCAGAACGAATTTTCAGTATTTTTCCAAATAACACTGCAAATGCATTAACTGAAGAATAAGCACAATAAAAAACTTCTGGTGAGGCCTATTACATTAATTATTGATGAAGTCGGATATTTGTACATTACACTATTGATATCTTCCTTTGTTTTACACTAACAATATTCAATAATGGCTTTCATTATTTACTAAAAATATAAACAAACAATGGATGCCATTATAACTGATTAGACATGGTTGCCAGGAATATAAATAAATTTATTGAGGCATAAGCAGCAGTAGATATATATATATATATATATATATATATATATATATATATATATATATATATATATATATATATATATATATATATATATATATATATATATATATACTTACTTTTTTTCCCCTTGGACCTTCCTCACTGGAAGGGCCACACTGCCTTCAGGAAATCCGCGACGGCCGCCGGCTGAGTCCAAAGGTCTCTCAGAGAGGTGATGTGATGGAGGGTTCTGTGTTGGGTAAGGGAGGGGCATCTCAGAAGGAGATGTTCTGTTATGTCTGATTCTTGCATACATCTTTGACATATTGGGGATAGTGTGTTTTGTATATTGAATCTATGTTTGTATGCTTGTAGGTAGGAACCGACCGGGGTTGGAATTTGGCCGGGGCCGGGGCTGGGGCCGGGGTCACCCAAATTTGGCCGGGGCCGGGGCCG
This sequence comes from Armadillidium nasatum, assembly GCA_009176605.1. Lineage (NCBI taxonomy): Eukaryota > Metazoa > Arthropoda > Malacostraca > Isopoda > Armadillidiidae > Armadillidium > Armadillidium nasatum. The sequence continues at coordinate 109,149 of SEYY01018767.1, read as the reverse complement.
GGGTTCTGGCCGGGGTTTTCTAAAATTTGTAAAGAGGTCAAAATCACTGAAATTTTAGGTTAAAAAAATTAGATATAAGGTTTATTTAATTGTAAGGAAGGAGTAGAATAGCCAACATTCACTTAAATTAATGATTATATGCATTTTCTCCAAAAAAATCAAAAAATTACAGTTTTGTATAGTTAAAAAGTTTAAAAAAAGTACAAAAATTAAAAAAAAATATATTCTAATTCATAATAGTGATTCAACAGGTTTACTTAAGTAAGACCCTAAGGTAAAGTTTGAAAAAATGTAAGATATAAAATTATCAATTTAACCTGTATTTATACATATCATTGTTATTTTATTGCCATGTATCAAACTTGTATCATTTAGCTGCATTATTTAAAAATTATTATTTTGTTTATACTTTCAGTCAATATGGCTAAAAGATCAGCTTCTGCAGTATTTGAATACTTTACAATGTTTCAGGATAGGCTCGAAATAGCTAAATGTTAACATCTGCAGTCAGAAAATTAGAAGAGAACCTCCGTGTGCTATAAGTAAAAAAATTTCAACCAAATCTTTTTGGAGTATCTAAAATCAAAATAAAAGATGAACATTCACTAGCAGAAAAGGAGCGGTCAAAAGAAACAGAAAAGAAAAAAAATCTTAATTTTCTTATATTTTGTTTGAATTTTTTTTTTTTTTTCATTTGGCTGATTGAGCTGAAATTTTCAAAGTATGTGAATTTTTTCACGAAGTTCTGAGTTGATTTCGAGCATTTTTTTGAGTCTATAACGGTTTGAAACTTATTTGGACCCAAAGTTGAAAAAAATGAATAACTGGATCAAACCACTGGTCCACATGAGCTGAAAATTTAGCTGAATACCTTTGCCCCAATTTCTTGCATTGGTGGTTTTTGAATCACGTCTAGAAAAAAGTTAAAAAAAAAATATAAAGCACTTGAAAAAAAAATTTGCAAAAATCGTTCCCTTCTGGAGGAAAAAATTATTTATAAAAAACGATACCTATTTTTTTTTATTTGTGAATATTGTTTAGAAGAGGGCAGGGCAACAATATTTATTTAGTGCATATTTAAATGCTCTTTGTTTGAAGAGAGATATAGCCTCTCAAACTTTGGGAATTTTTGAAATTTGGCCAAAAATGGAAATTTTTGAAGGCTATATCTCAAAACCAACGAATGTCATCGAATAAAGTACATAGAGGAATTTGTAGCCCCACCCCTCCTCTATACACACCAAAAATTGGAAATGTCATAGTTGTATTTATTTTTTTTTTAATTTTGTCTGAAAAGGTGGATTTTTTATAGTTCAAAAAATTTTTTTTTTCTATAGTTGGTCAGTTTTTGGCTTATAACATTTTTCCTATAACTCTGGGAACAAAAGTCTATTAGAGACTTTTGTATCCCATTTAATTTTGAATAAATAGTCCAATTTTCAGCTCATTCTAAAAAGTGGTTTGGCACCGCCATTCAATTAAAAAAGGGTAAAATTTCATAAAAAAAAAAAAAACTTTTAACCGTAATAGACTCGGAAAAACGCTTGAAATGGACTTTTCTTACCGGTAAAAAATCTATATAACTGAAAGTTTCAGCAGAATCGGCTGAAAATTAAAAAAAAAAAAAAAATGTTTAAGTATAATTTGCCATTTTAACCCCGGCCGGCAACCCCGGTTTTCCTTGATTTTTGGCCGGGGCCGGGGCCCCGGTCGGTTCCTACTTGTAGGTTAGAGTGGTGGCTTGACCTTAATCTGGATAGGGTAATTTGGGTTTTGCGTGGTAATGTGTTTTGTGTATTTGCAATGGCGGGGGTTTTTTCGTTGAGATGATTTGGTTGGCGGGTGTTGAGATAATTTTGTGTTATGATAGTGTGTATGTGTTTGATTAGTGGTGTGTTGTTTGCAGTAGGTGGAATGGTTCTGAATATGTTACTGTAGTATAGGGCAGGTGATGATGGAGGTAATTTTAGACGGTGTCTTGTGTGGTCTTGTAGGGTATAGTGACAGGGGTGTGAAATGTCTAGGGTGTTTGTGTAGAATTGGGTTCCTATCATGTCAAGGTGAGTATGGATTGGGAGTATTTTTGTTTCTTCGTGTAAATGCTGAATTGGAGTGGTTCTAGTGCAACCTGTGATGATTCGAAGAGCAGTATTTTGTTTTTTTTGTAACTTCTCTATGTTTGAGGGTGAGGTGGCAGGGTACCAGGCTGGAGATGCGTAATTAAGTGTAGGTCTGATGAACTGTTTGCTGTGATGAGGGTGGTTCGTTACTGAAATTGTTATGTGACAGTGTTTGGATGATGTTTAATTTCCTGTTTGCAGTGTTGGTTATGTTATCGTGTTTGGATGATGTTTAATTTCTTGTTTGCAGTGTTGGTTATGTTATCGATGTGTTTTGAGAAGGTGAAGTGTGTGTCATATGTGAGGCCTAGGATCTTTGGGGATTTGTTTAAAGGAATGAGGGTATTATTTAGTTTTACGTGGGGGTGGAGGGAAGATTGGTATTTGTCGGTAGTGATAAGAGTAATTGAGGATTTTTCGGGGGAAGCTGTCATTCTGTTTGATTTTAGCCAGGTTTCTAGTTGTTGGATGTATGATTGAGTGAGTGTGGTGGCTGTGGGTATAGAGGGGTTTTGTATTGTGATGGATATGCTGTCGGCGTATGTTATTTGTTTTATGTCTGGTGTTTGTGGGGTGGGTAGGTCTGCTGTGTACAGGTTAAATAATAGAGGGGATAGGATGGCTCCCTGTGGGACACCATTTCTTAGTTTTACTGTTTTTGAAAGATGGTTTTTGTTGGAGACTTGAGCTGTACGATCGGATAGGAAGTTGGAGATCCATTTTTTGTAATTGTTGGGTATGGGTGAATGTATAATTTTTTGTATGAGGTTATGTTTAGGGACTGTATCAAATGCTTTGTTGATGTTGATGGCAATGAGTATGGTATATATATATATATATATATATATATATATATATATATATATATATATATATATATATATATATATATATATATATATATATATATATATATATATATATATATATATATATATATATATATATATATATATATATATATATATATATATAGTAATAATTCGATCAGGCACGATACCTCTATTTTTCACTATATTGAAAATATGAAGTTAAAATGTTTAAATACATTCTATACATACTTTTACTTTACAGTATAGTAAAATAAATAATAAAAAGAAAAATTTTTAAAAAATAAATATTTTTACTCTGAATGGTGAAGCAACTTCTTTGTCATTCATTTGTATAAAAATAAGGAAAATTATTTAATACCAGGTTGCTATATTTGTTCTTTGACTGTTCATTATTTTCTGCAATGTACTGTAATTAAAAGGGTAACGATTAAGAAGTTTTCTGACCTTTGAAATCTGGAAATATTGATATATCAATGAAAATTTTTTGACATATGAATTGTTATTTAGCTTTCATTTCATTTATTCTTATTAACATTATTACTACTATTGTTATTCTAATTATTGTTATTGTTTAGTTTTCTAGCTTACTTAGTTCGACTTATCATAACCTGGATGACTGATTGCCTTGTGACACAGGCCTAACCATTAGATGGAAAGTCTATGGGATATAGGCCTACTGCTATATTACACTATATATATATATATATATATATATATATATATATATATATATATATATATATATATATATATATATATATATATATATATATATATATATATATATATATATATTACTTTAGTTCACCATTTAATTCCATTTTCTTTTCTAAATATAGAAAACAGACACATCCAAATATTGCTAGAAAAGAAAGAATTGGACAGTTGATTTCATTTTTGCAGCATAAATATTTATTAATTTTTTATTATTATTATTATTATTATGTATTTATATTACTCTCCCGTGGAATAAAAGTATGTGTAGAATGCATTTCAGCATATTTAACTATTTTCAATGTAGTGAAAAATAAGAGAGGTATTGTGCCAGATCATAATAATAATAATATATATATATATATATATATATATATATATATATATATATATATATATATATATATATATATATATATATATATATATATATATATATATATATATATATATATATATATATATATATATATATATATATATATATATATATATATATATCCAGGATTTGTGAGGTTAGGCCTATTTACTCTCCATTACGCATACATTTACCCTTCAAGTAGAGGTTAGGTTAAGTGTAACTATTTTGGGTAATTCTTTAGTGATGCAGGCCCAAATTTTTTTTTCTTCTTGGCTAAATTAGGAAAATGAAATCTGATTTTTTATTTTTTTAAATTAATTGACGAACAATATGATTTTGTAAGAGAAAAAATTTAAAACTAAAAATAATTATTTTTTTTTAAATATGACATCAGAAGATTGTCTGCCAAAAGTGTATAGAATGCTATTACAAGAGAAACTGTCCTTTGACTATTATAAGCAGGTTGCTATTATGAGTAGATTCTTAAAAATCTTTAAGCTAAAATTGGGAATAATATTTAAAATTTGTAAACTAGTTTGAATTAATATAGCCTAACCTCACGAACTCCTAACCTATATATATATATATATATATATATATATATATATATATATATATATATATATATATATATATATATATATATATATATATATATATATATATATATATATATATATATATATGAACCGACCGGGGCCCCAGCCCTGGCCAAAAATCAGGGAAAACCGGGGTTGCCGGCCGGGGTTAAAATGGCAAATTATACATAATTTTTTTTTTTTTTTTAAATTTTCAGCCAATTCTGCTGAAACTTTCAGTTATATAGATTTTTTACCGGTAAGAAAATCCATTTCTAGCGTTTTTCCGAGTCTATTACGGTTAAAAGGTTTTTTTTTTGTTGAAATTTTACCCTTTTTTAATTGAATGGCGGTGCCAAACCACTTTTTAGAATGAGCTGAAAATTGGACTATTTATTCAAAATTAAATGGGATACAAAAGTCTCTAAAAGACGTTTGTTCCCAGAGTTATAGGAAAAATGTTATAAGCCAAAAACTGACCAACTATAGAAAAAACAAAATTTTTTGAACTAAAAAAATCTACCTTTTCAGACAAAATTTTTTTAAAAAAAATACAACTATGACATTTCCTATTTTTGGTGTGTATAGAGGAGGGGTGGGGCTACAAATTCCTCTATGTACTTTATTCGATGACATTCGTTGGTTTTGAGATAAAGCCTTCAAAAAGGTCCATTTTTGGCCAAATTTCAAAAATTCCCAAAGTTTGAGAGGCTATATCTCGCTTCAAACAAAGCATTTAAATATGCACTAAATAAATATTGTTGCCCTGCCCTCTTTTAAACAATATTCACAAATAAAAAAAAAATAGTAGGTAGCGTTTTTTATAAATAATTTTTTCCTCCAGAAGGGTACAATTTTTGCAAATTTTTTTTCAAGTGCTTATATAACTTTTTTCTAGACGTGATATCAAAAACCTATTCCCACCAATGCAAGAAATTGGGGCAAAGGTATTCAGCTAAATTTTCAGCTCATGTGGACCAGTGGTTTGATCCAGTTATTCATTTTTTCAACATTGGGTCCAAATAAGTTTCAAACCGTTATAGACCCAAAAAATGCTCGAAATCAACTCAGAGCTTAGTGAAAAAATTCAGATACTTTGAAAATTTCAGCTCAATCAGTCAAATAATAAAAAAAAAATTCAAACAAAATATAAGAAAATTAAGATTTTTTTCCTTTTCTGTTTCTTTTGACAGCTCCTTTTCTGCTAGTGAATGTTCATCTTTGTGTTTTGATTTTAGATACTCCAAAAAGATTTGGTTGAAATTTTTTTACTTGTAGCACCCGGAGGTTCTCTTTTAATTTTCTGACTGCAGATGTTAACATTTAGCTATTTCGAGCCTATCCTGAAACATTGTAAAGTATTCAAATACTGCAGAAGCTGATCTTTTAGCCATATTGACTGAAAGTATAAACAAAATAATAATTTTTAAATAATGCAGCTAAATGATACAAGTTTGATACATGGCAATAAAATAACAATATGTATAAATACAGGTTAAATTGATAATTTTATATCTTACATTTTTTCAAACTTTACCTTAGGGTCTTACTTAAGTAAACCTGTTGAATCACTATTATGAAGTAGAATTTTTTTTTTTTTTAATTTTTGTACTTTTTTTAAACTTTAACTATACAAAACTGTAATATTTTGATTTTTGGGGGGGAGAAAATGCATATAATCATTAATTTAAGTGAATATTGGCTATTCTACTCCTTCCTTACAATTAAATAAACCTTATATCTAATTTTCTTAACCTTAAATTTCAGTGCTTTTGACCTCTTTACAAATTTTAGGAAACCCCGGCCAGAACCCCGGCCCCGGCCAAATTCCAACCCTGGTCGGTTCCTATATATATATATATATATATATATATATATATATATATATATATATATATATATATATATATATATATATATATATATATATACAACTGAAACAACCCAGTATTAAAATAAATATTGGCGAACGTTTTCGGACAGACGTCCCTTATCAAGCCAGAGTTAAAAAGAGTTAAAAAGTTAAAACGGAGACCAGCTCCAAGGAAAGTGATTAAAACGCTTCCTTGCACTGTTTTAATCACCTTCCTTGGAGCTGGTCTCCGTTTTAACTTTTTAACTCTTTTTAACTCTGGCTGTATAAGGGACGTCTGTCCGAAAACGTTCGCCAATATTTATTTTAATACTGGGTTGTTTCAGTTGTGTTTTAAATCTGCGGTTATTGCAGTCTTAATAATATATATATATATATATATATATATATATATATATATATATATATATATATATATATATATATATATATATATATATATATATATATATATATATATATATATATCATTTGTGTTTGCACATGCATGTGAATTTATTTTAGGAAAAAATTTGCTTCTATGAGGAAATTATATTGCATTTCAACAGTACATTATTTGATTTAATTTGATCTCATTATGCCTGTAATTTTCTGTTTGCCAATTAAATGAATTAATTAGAAAACTAATTTTAATCAAATTTACATTTAAAAATTTATTATTATGACCTCTTAAATCTATTATATGCAGAAAAATATATACAAAACAATTATTATATGTCAATATTAATTGCAATTACTTGGATTAAAACACTCAGACTTGGCCTAAAACTTGACTCGGTACACCACTAGTATTATTTACTGTTATTATATTATATATATATATATATATATATATATATATATATATATATATATATATATATATATATATATATATATATATATATATATATATATATATATATATATATATATATAAGAATTGTATTTTCCCTTACTATAATAGTGATAAGCTATAGTTCCTAAATTTCATTAATATAACAAAATAAAAAACTTGAATTCCAAATGGCTAAAAGCCTCCGAAGCAAATGGTCAAGAGCAAGGAGGAGGGACAAAAGGAAGAAATATGCCAAAAAAGAATTAGTAAAGTTACAGGGAATAGTGAAGAATAGAGATTTGAGAGAACAAGCACTACAAAATATTAATGCAGGTAATTAAATTAAAAAATTAATGTAATTTAATTTTTTCATATATATATATATATATATATATATATATATATATATATATATATATATATATATATATATATATATATATATATATATATATATATATATATATATATATATATATATATATATATATATATATATATATATATGAGGTTCAATGTTCCTCCCTTTTCTATACTTTCTGTGAAGCTTTAAAAGTCTACAGCATTGTCAAGTTCCGCTTTGTAAATCCAGTGTTTGCTTTCTTCCACTTTATAAAAGCCAAAAATATTCAAGTTTGTGGTTCTCTATTTAACCTTTCAAACCTGTCATTCAAAACTTAATAAAAAAAAAAAATATTTAAAAAATTATATTTTTTAAAATATAATTTTTCAATTTCATTGTCATCATAAATTTTTTTTAATCATTCCAGCATTATATATATATATATATATATATATATATATATATATATATATATATATATATATATATATATATATATATATATATATATATATATATATATATATATATATATATATATATATATATATATATATATATATATATATATATATATATATGAGAATGTGTGTGAGTAGTACCTTATAGGTTTATCAATTTTTTTTTTACTCATCTTGAAAAGTAACAATAGTAAGTAGCAGTCTGCAAGTTGAAATTTTGTATGGACGCACAACTACAACATCTTTCAAAACACCTAACTCCAGCCTTCCCTTTTTTCTTAAAATTCTTTGTATTTATTAACTGTTAACTATTCTGAGGTATCTCAGTTGCTCACTATGAATAAAGGCATTGTTCATCCTTGTATTGAATATTCATTTCATATATGGAGTAGCTCCACTCACACGATATTACTTGAAAGGGTGGAATTGATGGCTTTCCCTCATTAAATCTCTTTAACCCCAAACTTAACTGCTATGCTCATTTCATTATACTCCAGGTAAAGTCTGAAAAACATTTCATATATATATATATATATATATATATATATATATATATATATATATATATATATATATAATATATATATATATATATATATATATATATATATATATATATATATATATATATATATATATATATATTCAAATAATATTAAGAATTAAAAATTTATGTTAAATTATTGCATTTGAAATCGCATATAGAGGACTTAAGCATTTTCAAAGAAACGTAAGGCAAATGAAATTCAAAATGCTAATAACATTGACTGAATATCAGATCTGTAAAAAGATATAATTTCTGTCTTACCATATATTCCTTTGAAGATAAATTATCTTTACATATAATTAAAATTAAATTTCTTAAAAGGCTTGATTTTTTAAGCAAAAGTAAATTAGTCTGAGATGAGATTTTTCTTTGAAATTAATTTGTTCAGATTTTTACTGAAATTGTCGTAGTGCTTTTTTGAAAGGTGAAAGTTGGCTTCACTCCTCCCCCTCCTAATCCTTCTTTGTTGACATATGCATCGTATAATATTTCTGTCCAGTTT
>SEYY01018767.1:72500-90000 GCA_009176605.1 Armadillidium nasatum | reverse complement strand
CTTCCTTTCCTGTCAACAGTGATGTTCCTGGGTTCTATCTTATCTCCTTCTCTATCCTTACTTTTCTTTGATGATCTTCTCACTTCCTCATCTAATTCTATCCTTTTATATCCCAATAACTTGACAATCCATTCTTCTACTCATTTCAAATCTGTTCCCTCTTTTGCATCTAGAATTGCTGATTTGGATAGAAAATCCCAGTGTGGTTTTCTCCACCTTGTGAAATTCAGTTCTTTAAAAACTCATATTCTACAAGTCTTTCTCATAGACACTTAACTATATATAAACTTTTTTTATTTTATAGAAGTCCCCTGTCTAAGAGGGTCCCACCTATTTATTTATAGATTGTATACCCTATATATAATTCTGAAATAAATTTTAAACTCTTCTTAAAGTTGTTATACTTTAAAATTAATCGCTTATCATTTATACTTTCAGCCCTTGATGAAGCTGACATTTCTCTTCTAAAGACTTATGTAAGTATCTTAAATATTATAATTTATCTGAATATTTTTGATGGGAGTTAAAATTACACTCTCAGGAAATGCAGTTATTGTAAATTACGTTTTAATTATTCATTTTTTACTCACCCATGTAACACTGTAATTGATATTGTTGTAAACTTAATAATAGCTTAAAACTGAGATTGTAACAACTAAAAGTATTTACTTAAAATAAGATTAATAATTGGTCTTATTTATTTATTTATTTATTTTTTAAACGAATGTATTGAATAATTTATTCAGTATATTAATATTTTCATATTTTGTTGCATTGCAAAATTTACTTGTATTAATCTTACGAAAATTACTTTGAATTACTTTAAACTTTGATTGTTGAGAAAACAGTAGGAAGAATATAACTTCTCATTGGCTTGCTTGTACATTTTTATTAAACAAAAAATTTTAACAAGTTATTTTCCTTTATTTAAATGGGGTATAAATAAATCTTTCAATGAAAAAGGTCAAGTATGCTTATTAAATAAGAAATTCTTGCTGATATTCATAATTATCTTTAAGTTACAAATAGTATTACTTTCAGAACATTATTTACTGTACAGTGGAAAAACTATTTAAATATTTTTATTGCACAATGCGGTAAATTGAAAATCTTATTAAAGTTGTTTTTAAGAGTTTTATTATTGATAAGCAGAGATTGAGAAACAGTAATTTTAAATCTACTGCCGACTTCTTTCAGTAATATGTTGTTTATAATGAAAGATAAATAGTTATTTAATTCCATATAAATATCTGTCCATAGTTAATGTATTTGTACAAGAACAAGGTAACTGTTTATATCCCCCACAGTAGATCAATTTAAAGATATCAAAGTTGTTAATATTCTTAATCATTTTATTCTTAGAATGCTTCTGTTAATTAAAAAAGAGCAAAGATAAATGATTGGTTATAAACGACACTGATCGTAAACTCTAACACTGTAATTAGATTAATTAATTAATAATTAGTTTGTAAATAACTTTGTTACATTTATCTGTATACAATATTTCTCTATAGGCTAAAGGGTTAAACGGCAACAAAATCTTACATAATTGGTAACTATCTTGTGGTTTTATTTGTAAGGATTATTATTTAGTTCCTACACAATGATTAAAAACTATTACAATTATATAACCACAAGATAGTTACCAATTATGTAAGATTTTGTTGCCGTTTAACCCTTTAGCCTATAGAGAAATATTGTATACAGATAAATGTAACAAAGTTATTTACAAACTAATTATTAATTAATTAATCTAATTACAGTGTTAGAGTTTACGATCAGTGTCGTTTATAACCAATCATTTATCTTTGCTCTTTTTTAATTAACAGAAGCATTCTAAGAATAAAATGATTAAGTATATTAACAACTTTGATATCTTTAAATTGATCTACTGCGGGGGATATAAACAGTTTGTTTCATATATCTCAGGACTGTGACCTGAAACAAAAGTAGAGTCGGGAATATCTAAAAAAAAAATTTTACGTAAAAAAATGCTATCTTCCAACTTCTCATCTTTGTTGATGAAAATATTAGTAAATGATGGCAGGAAAAATTTGATATTATATATAAATATTAATGCGTTTTTATTTTCTACTGAAATATATTGCAGGGTCAAGGACCTTATACAAAGGTTTTAAAGAATATTGAAGATGACATTCAGAAAACTGTAAAAAGAGTCAATGAATTAACAGGGATTAAAGAGTCTGACACTGGTCTCGCTCCTCCGGCCTTATGGGACTTAGCTGCTGATAAACAGACTTTACAAAATGAACAGCCTTTACAGGTTTGAATTAAACTAAGTTATTGTTAATTATTATTATTATTATTATTATTATTATTATTATTATTTCTTAAAAATGTAATAAGCAATTTAAAATTTACTGTATTGAACTAATACTATTAAGAATTGTTTGGTTTATGTTAAGTTATGCTTTACTTCTTTACTGGATTTTTTGAGACGCAATGGAATATTTATAGTTATTTTATGAAATATTAAGAGGCATGTTACAAGGTGTTAGATTATACTTTTAAAAAATTTGGTGATTGTAAATGTTAAAATTTTCTTTATAAATATTTGTGTATATTTCCTTATATCTGAAATCTCTTTTCTCTAATTATTTGCTTTTATTATCCAAGGATTCTAATTTGTTTATTTTTTAAAAAAAGCAACAAAGTGGTTAAAGTTTGAATTTTCAATATGCATTTAACCCTTTCTCAGACCTCATTCAATATCTTAAAAAGTTCACAATTGGGATAAAATTTTAGTACGAATATTTTAGGGAGTTATATAATAATACCGTGTGACACTGATATCATGCTATCAGCACATTCACAATCGCAGCTCATATTTAGTATAAAAATTTGGCAAATATAAACACTCAAAAATGTAACCAAAAATTTTATTGGTAAAATGGCAATCAAAAATAGTTTTTGAAGTTTTCCTAACCCTAATATTGTATTGCTTTTTTTTTTTTTTTTTTTTTTTTTTTTCAAAAGTTTTTTTTATTATTATATATATATATATATATATATATATATATATATATATATATATATATATATATATATATATATATATATATATATATATATATATATATATATATATATATATATATATATATATATATATATATATATATATATATATATATATATATATATATTGTAAAGTTCAATTTTTATATAAAAGTGAACTTTTCTTTGTCTTTCTTAAAAATGTATCGTGTGATTAATGAATGGAAATATATTTTATTTACATTCATAAATAGAGCTTCAAATTTTGTTAACTTTTAGTTTTTTAGATTGTAAAATTAATTTTCGATTGATAAAAATCTCGTAGTGAACTTAATTCCTACGAAGATAAATAGATGAGAAATTCATATACAAGAACAATTCATGAGAGAATCGACTAGAGGATCCATCTAAGAGAAGAATTCAAATTAAAATACAGACGTCAAAACATAAGAATAACTAATGATTAACTGATGAGAAGAATCAACAAATGGAACAGTGAACATCCGACAAGAAGAACTTTTATGGAGCTCTTGACCTTTAGGTGAGAGTAAGCCTCTGACCTTCAGGTAGAGGATAAATCCATTCTTTAAAGGATAAAGAGAAAGGAATCTACTAACCATCAGAAATGAATCTTATAGAAGAAAGTAACCATCAGGAATGTTGTTGAACTCATCGAAACTTCCTCCGAAGAGAACTCGGTTATAAGCTACCATTTTCATTTATTATACATGTTTATTTATTATAAAGAGTCTTTATTTTATTTACTAGAATATATATTACTAAGAATAAGGAAGTATCGCAATTCATCTCAAAGTCCCATTATGATAACTAACAACTTATATATATCTATATATATATATATATATATATATATATATATATATATATATATATATATATATATATATATATATATATATATATATATATATATATATATATATATATATATATATATATATATATATATATATATATATATATATATATATATATATATATATATATATATATATATATATATATATATATATATATATATATATATATATATATATATATATATATATATATATATATATATATATATATATATATATATATATATATATATCACAAATTGGGTACTTTTATTAATGTAATTGCACATTAATACAATTAGTTTCTTTTTATTTATTTAACCATTAAATCATTCTAATTATGTTGTTGAAAATAAAAGAATAGTGTACAATATTATAAAGATTTTGTACAGAGGTTTCATTTTACTATTTTGATTATATGTTTATGAAAGTGACGAACTTTTTATTTTAATAATGATAAGGAAAACATAAAATTTGAAAAAAATTTAAATTTCTTTTTGAAAATTCATTTATATTTATTTTAGGTTGCAAGATGCACGAAAATCATCAATGCCGACTCAGAAGATCCAAAATATATTATCAATGTTAAACAGTTTGCCAAATTCGTTGTTGACTTGGCAGATTCCGTGGCTCCAACTGATATTGAAGAAGGAATGAGAGTTGGGTAAGAATGTTAACCTTTTTATTTTTGTTTTTAATTGTGATAATTGTTTTTTTACCAGTTCTTGGTAGTGTTAAATGATTACCATTATTTTTTTCCCCATATACATATATTGTTTTACCATTATTTTTTCCCAATATACATATATTGTTAAATCGAGTTCAAGAAATTTTTTTTATATTTTTAAGCATTCTTTTAACATCTACCCTTCCAATTACTTTGTTATAGTAATGTATAAATTATATATTAATCTTCAAAATTATAAAACATACAGTGCTTATAAAAATCTATTTGGCGTAGCTAGAGTTTTAACACAATGGATGGGAAGAAATTCTTTTCTGCCAAAATGATTTGGTTTTTTATTAAAACTACCACAGAAACTTTCTTGATATAGTCTCCAAGATGACATTTGTATTTGCATTAAGAACATTATATAATTCACAAAAGATAGCCTTCGAATGAAATAGAAAATAGAGAAACTTGTGTAGATGATCAAATTAAATTAGAAAACTTAGTGTTTGCCTGACGAAGTAAAAGCCAAATCTCATTTATTTGAGAAGTGCTAGCCAATAATCTAGCTTATTCTTTTGCATTTCTTAATAATAGGCTTTAATAATACAGTATGTAGCTTGTAAGAAGAGTGCAAAGTCTAGCTCCACGGAGTGTCGTGCACTCTTACAAAGCTGTGATTTGGGTCTTCATAATAAAGGAACTCTGGCCAGGAAAGGGAACGATTATCAGATCACATTCTGAAATCGTGTTATTATTGCCCAAGGACCAGCTGAATTGTTAATTTGAGATGCCATTTAAATTGACAAGCTTAACAGCTGTTCTGAGTGTGGAAATAACTAGGTGGTCTTTCATACCTGAGATAACTTTTTCTTATCGTTACTCTTATTTATAATTTCATTACTTCAGGTATTTAATCCACGGTTATTCTTAGCACAGTTACACAGGCACACTGATTTCAGGTATAACAATTAGTTTTCAAGTTCTATCCATATATTTATTCAAAAATTATGAATATAAAGATGCCATTTCATTTTATGCGAATCACTTCTCTGTCATAGACCAATGTATAAATCAAAAATAAATCTATACTTAATTACATGATAGTTTTATAAAGTTGCAAAAGAATTCTTCTGTCTGATGTTCAATTTTTTTTCCCAAATATTTTAAGAGTACTATAGGTTTCTCCGCTTTCCCTACCATATATGTAAAATTTTCATTTGAAAGTAACCTTTCGTCTTCAAAATATTAGACAAGAAATGTTTGGGATTCGAAGCTCTGTGCTTGGTTTCCTATCCACCAGTGATGGGCGAATCCGGCAACTTTCGAATCCTAATCCATGACAAAATCGCCGAATCCGGATTAGGATTCGACCATCACTGACCACCACACAATTCTCCCCTTACTTCCAAAAGGCACAAGGCCATAAATCAGATAGAAAGGAGAGTATGTATCTAGTAAAGTGATACTTATGATCGGACAAAGAAATAAAATTAAAGATTATCCAGGAAATGATAGACAAGGACAGTTTCAAAGATTTTAGAATACAAGCTATAGGACGATAGTTAGAAGGATTATAACTGGTACCTTTCTTCGGGATCGACTGAACATTTGCGTGCTTCCAGCACAGATGAAAAGTATTAGTATTAAGGCAAAGAAAGTAGAATTGAACGAAGACTCATTTCCTGAAAACAAGGAGAAATCCCATCCATAGATCTCAGAATCTCATGCACCCGATCATGCTTGATTACAGATAGAGACATACAACACCTGAGAAGAGAAGTAGGATGAGGTATGATGGAATCGCCCAGGGTGAAATTAGATGAAGAAAAGAGGCTGAAGAGATTAGCCTTTTCAGAAAGGAGTGTTAGATACAGTAAATTTAGAGCCAATATTAGATATGCTTTTGGTAAGAGGCCAGAAATTTTTATCAGTAGGAGAAAAAAAGAAAGTTGTTTACATTTTTAGGTTACCGTAAACGAAAGAATTCGAATTCGAATCTGAATCCAGATGTTCTGAATTTATTAAATCCACCTAATTTTGAAATTTTTGAATCCAAATCCATGAGAAAACCTTCGAATCCGGATTCGCATTCGCCCTTCACTGGTATCCACATATCATTACTTCATCTTGCGAAGAAGGCACGATTTGTTCTGTTAAATGCAAAACATAACCGCAGGTCTCTGACTAGTCCTCTAGCGAATATAAAAGTTTCTGAATAGTTTAAACTGCCTCCTGAAGATTTGGATCAGTTAACCAAAATGCTCAGTCAACTGAAAAGAACTAAGTTAATATTGTATTAGTAAAGGCCATTGAATAAAACGATTATATTTTTGTAAAATATAAAACAGAGGAGACTACATTGAGGGATTTCAATTTCCACAGTCTCAGAAATGCTTTGACCTTGTTGCATTTTTATCTTTTGCAAATTGAAATTATTAAGAGGAAAAAATAATTTTAATTCATTTCTAGAAAACCATATTATACATTATTTATTTCATTAATTATTTAATTAAACTATTTTATATATACTCTCTGAATTTACATTTTCCTTTTGACTTAAAAAAATTTAAAATAAATGGTATTATTATTATAATTTTTCAAAAAAGATGAGTTGTCTGTAAGTAATTGTGTTTATTGTTTGTGAGAGGAGGGCCTGCTTTGTATAGAAGAATGTGGGTATGAGTGCATGGCTTGTGGGATAGAATCCATTTTGATAAACCTTAAGTTTCATATTTCATTACTTTTGTTTAATTAATAATGTGAGTTTGAAAAAAACTTTTATATATTATATATATATATATATATATATATATATATATATATATATATATATATATATATATATATATATATATATATATTATATATATATATATATTTTAGAGTTGATCGTAACAAATATCAAATTCACATTCCACTTCCTCCAAAAATTGATCCTTCAGTTACTATGATGCAAGTGGAAGAAAAACCTGATGTCACTTATTCTGACGTTGGAGGCTGTAAAGAACAAATAGAAAAACTTAGGGAAGTCGTAGAGACTCCTCTATTGCATGTTAGTATATATATATATATATATATATATATATATATATATATATATATATATATATATATATATATATATATATATATATATATATATATATATATATATATATATATATATATATAATATATATATAATTAGACTGGATATCTGATTAAAATAAAATTATTAATATCAGAGCTGAAATTTTCAAATTATTAAAGTGTGCAGTATGTTTTATATTCTTATACTATATTCCAGTTTACTTTCTATTTTCAGCTCTGTTCTGTATAACAGCACTGAATACCTTTGACTTTTCATGTTGAATATATATTGTTATGGATTCAAAAATTTATTAAATTATTTACATAACTTCAAAAATTATATAAAATTTTTAAGTTTTTAATATATATATATATATATATATATATATATATATATATATATATATATATATATATATATATATATATATATATATATATATATATATATATATATATATATATATATATATATATATATATATATATATATATCATCTTACATGTACTCTACTGGTAATGTTTGGAACACACTTCTTTATCTATTTTCTCAAATTCCTTTGACTTGCGCGCCTTCAAACGCCGTGTATAAGGACATGTCTGTCTTTAATTTGGCCCTTATTTTTACAACCTCCTCTCTAGTGGAAAATTTCTTTTAGGGATATATGATATATATATATATATATATATATATATATATATATATATATATATATATATATATATATATATATATATATATATATATATATATATATATATATATATATATATATATATATATATATGGTGAGCAAAGGCCAGAGGCCTACTAATTTATACTAGAGTTGAGAAATTACATTAAACCTGGTCAAGTTAAAGGTCCCCATGTTCCATACACGGCGTTTGAAAGTGTGCAAGTGAAAGGAAGTTGGAATACGGATAAAGAAAATAATAATAAAGCGGTTTTAAGTCTTGGGGCAGAAAGTTGGACAGAGAGAGGATGAGCCTGTGTGGAAAGTCGTGTCGCACAAGCCATTCTCATTGGAGGAGGTATGCAATGAGAGAGTTCAGAAGAAGAATATCCATTTTCATTTCGATAGAAAGAGGCTGAGGAGAACAAGTGAGAGTGGAAGAGTTGATGACGAAAATCCCTAGACTCCTTCTTTCTAGAACAGTTTGAGTGGAACCACCTCAGATGTGTGAGCCATACTCTATACAGGGTTGAATAGCACCCCTATAAAGAGCAAGCAACTGGGGTGGCGTGAAGAACGTCCAACCTCTGAGAACTGTTTAGAAAGAGAAGTGATGTGATATTTCCGAAAATATTTAGGACAAGCGAAGGTTAGAGTTGTGTGTTTTTGGAAGATGTCATAGATGTGTGGAAGGTTTTGTTGAGTAGATAGATGGTGGAACTGAGTTATTGAGGCATTGAAATCGGCCATGTTTTTCTGGCTCTCTATGAAATTAGAGAAAGATCAGAGGTTAGTTTCTCCAAGGCCACCTTCCTTGTGTCAATTAACTGCTGTTGGGATAGGCGTCTTTCAGATTGAAAGGAGTATTGAAGAGTGGTCCGGTTAGTCATCGGCATAGGCCTCGAAAAAACTGTATATGACCATCGAAAATTGGTGATGAAGTAATAGCGAGAAGGTCATTAATGAAAAGTAGAAAAAGTTTTGGGATAGGACAGACTCTTTAGGAGCACCACCATTAATCGATTTAAAGGATGAAAGGTTACCGTCTACAACAGCTGCTATAGAACGACCGGAAAAAAAATCAGAGAGGAGGATAGATTTCAGTTCCAGCCGGAACCGAAATTAGCTGAAATCCACAAAAAATTTCTGGTTGGAACCGGAAGTTTTTATGCCTGTAACTATAAAGAAATGTAAAAACAAAATTTTCTATATAACTTTCATCATAAAATATATATATATATATATATATATATATATATATATATATATATATATATATATATATATATATATATATATATATATATATATATATATATATATATATATATATATATATATATATATATTAGGGATGGAGTGAAGTATCGGTATATTTTCTGGTATCGGTATCGGTGAATTTGAAAATCTTAGTATCGGTATCGGTAAAAAATTTGGTATATGAATGTATAAAGTATCGGTATATTTTTAGGTATCGGGTATCGGTATCGGTAAAATTTTTTATCGCTCCATCCCTATATATATATATATATATATATATATATATATATATATATATATATATATATATATATATATATATATATATATATATATATATATATATATATATATATATATATATATATATATATATATATATATATATATATATATATATATATATATATATATATATATAACAGCCTGAACGTTTTGTCAACCTTGGAATTGAACCCCCAAAAGGAGTTCTTCTTTTTGGACCACCAGGCACAGGAAAGACTTTATGCGCTCGTGCAGTTGCAAACCGTACAGATGCTTGTTTCATTCGTGTTATTGGGTCTGAACTAGTTCAGAAATATGTTGGTGAAGTAAGTTGCATAAATTTTGAGTAAATATTATAAAATACTCTTTGAACCTTCATGTTTGTTAGATTGGTATTACTTATTATTAATATTTATATTTCTTTTTTATATAAAGTTAAAAGATTTTATTTTATTAGTCAACAATGCATAAATATTATTTTATCGGATGTTTTTCATATATCTAATTTTGTTTAAATCATAATTAAAATGATTTTATTTTTCTAATAAGTTTATGATGTAAATATATTTTTTAAAAATGCTTTTAAATAAAATGTTTTTTCTATAAACATAATCTAAATAAAACAATTTTTATATAAATGTAATTAATAAATTCTGTGGTGTCTTTAAAAGATAGAATCTCTTTGCCTTTGCAATTATTTACTTGATCATGAAAACATTTTATTTGTCATTCTTTAGTGTTAATGCTAATCACAGTTGGAAAATATTGAACTAAAATGTCATTATTTTTATGTATTTTATTTATTTCTGGCTTATTTATTTATTAGGGAGCAAGAATGGTTAGAGAGTTGTTCGAAATGGCCCGTACTAAGAAAGCTTGCCTTATATTTTTTGATGAAATTGACGCAATCGGTGGAGCACGATTCGATGATGGTGCCGGCGGTGACAATGAAGTTCAGAGGACCATGTTGGAATTGATCAATCAGCTCGATGGTTTTGACCCACGTGGTAATATTAAGGTCAGTTTTTTTTTTTTGTCTCGCAAATCTACTACGTTTTAAGTGCATAACTTACATAATGTGGTTAGCAAATGCTGTTGCATTTCATTTTAAATTTATTTTCCCAAATGTGTCGTTTATAGGCACATTAACACATGAAGAAAATACTTTAATATTTGTGATATATTTTTATGTATGAATATGATACTTCATATCACTTAAAGCCAAATAACTTATTTAATGAACAACCAATTACATGGAATCTGAACCATGACCAACACAAAATCTGTTGCTTCAGAATCAGACAAAAGTATAGCCTATATAAAATACTTTTTATCTTTTTCAATTATGCACTTGTAAGAGATTTCACCTTGACTGTTTTTTCAAGGGAGCCATAGAGGTATCCAATGAGACATTTACAATTGTGGTCTACCGTGGCATAAACTGTAGAGTGCTTGACCAACATGCTTGAGGGTGACGGTATATATTACCTAGAGAAGTTCCTCTCCTCGAGTAGGGCAATGCCCGTGAGATGCGAACATTTGTTTAAAAATAAATAAAAATTCTTTGATCTTGTCTTCGTATAATTTGGAAAAGTGATTTTTGCATTGATTCCTCCTCATTTTTTTTTGTTTTTGTTGCTATGAGCGTCCATTTCCTAGTACGTTAGTAGTACTAGTGGTGAAACAACAGGTCTATTGACTTTTTTGTCCATTTCATCATTTCACAGAATATTTGCTATTTGAAAGACTTTCTTCCATTCCCCATAATCAGCCTAATTCCTTTTGTATACTTTCCATCTTTCTCTTGCTGTTTCAATTAAATCTAGAGTTCCTTTATAGGTTTAATTAATGTAGTGACTATGCACATACGAGACTATGTCATTTAAATATTCCTAGTTTCAGCTTAACCCCAAGATCGTCAAAATTTTAATTCGCAAAAATATATCAGAATTTTTTTCTGACTATACTTGCTTAGTTAAATGCTTATATAACTTGAAAATTATTTTAGTTCTTCACTCTTCTACCTTGTAGTTATAAACATATTTTGAAATGATGTCGGCAAGAGTGCTGTACCATAAAACAAACGCTAGGGGATTGACCTTCATGCCGCCTCACATACATCTTGGCCATCTATCTGACACGCTGCAACTACCTCAAAGGACTCACCCCCACGCTTGCCAGCTCTGTGAACTCTTCACACCTACTTCCACCCGCCCTGCCCTGTCAAATTATCTGTCATAAACATTCCCTGAAGCTAAAATATAGTACACCTCGGATTCTCCCACCTTCAGTCTTAATGCCATATTTGCATATCTACTGGACCTAAATCTACTTATTTAATATTTAACCGCACTTCCACTTATCACACTTAGCGATGTCTAGAAGTCTTCCCCAGGCGGATTCCTCTTTCTGATAAAGCCGCACCTTCATTTAGCTTTGGGAACTTTTGCAAGTTATCTCAAGAAATAAACTTCATTTTCTCATTTAATGAAAATACTTGGGAAAAACATCTTTTTTACTAATTATTCAGTTATATTTTTCATTTATGTTCTTCGAAACTACTGATTGATATTAGCAGTACTATAAGAACTAGTGATCCTTCAGAAAACGATCTATAAAACGAGTTGAATAAATTATTGGAATTTTTTCCCTGAAGTTTTTGACTAAAGAATGTTTCTCAATTCAGCTGCTTCTTTTCTCTGACTTTTTCAAATTATTGTCATGGAACTCTCTCATTTTGTCGGTTAGATCTCATTCATTGTTTAGTTTTCTTTATACAGAAAAGGTGTCCAGCTGTTGGAAATAACAGTATTTCTTCTTCCTTGACTAACAAAATTGTTAATAGTATAGTATGCAGGATCTAGTGTCCCAGTCCCATCATATTTAAATGGGATCTAAAAGTCTGTATTACCCGCATAACAAACGTGTGTGTGTGTGTGTGTTTTTTTTTTTAATTAAATGTCAGTCTTCCTCAAGGCTGATTTTTGTCAAACTTGCAGTAAGTTATTTATTTTTAAATAATTGCGTTTATTTAATATTACAATTGATATTAAGCTGTGGAAATGGAAAACGTTAAGCTTTTTTTTTTTTTTTTTTTTTAACTTACGTCTACCAAACGAGTAGAGACTATATAACTTTCAGTTTATGCAAAATAAGTTCTTACATTTCAAATACTGCACAAACAGAAAGGATAGATTTGGATTTAAATAAACGTATCTAGGATAAATAGAAAAATAAAAATAACCAAAGACATTATGACGGTCATTATTCTTAGAAGCAGGACTTCTGTATGTGAATTATTCCGTTATTTTTATAGGTTTTGATGGCTACTAATAGACCAGATACCTTGGATCCTGCTTTAATGCGACCTGGGCGTTTGGACCGAAAAGTTGAATTTGGTCTTCCTGATTTAGAAGGAAGAACTCACATATTTAAAATTCACGCAAAATCAATGTCAGTTGAAAGAGATATAAGATTTGATCTGTTAGCAAGACTTTGTCCAAATTCGACAGGTAAGTTCATAGTTTTACCAACTGAAAAGCTTTCCAACCATTATGCATGATAATTATTTTAATTTTCACATTCTCTAAACTTACTTTTTTTTTTTGTAAATTGTTTAGGAGCCGAAATTCGTTCCGTATGTACAGAAGCAGGAATGTATGCCATTAGAGCAAGACGTAAAGTTGCAACAGAAAAAGATTTCTTAGATGCAGTTAACAAAGTTATTAAGGCCTATGCCAAATTCTCAGCTACCCCAAGATATATGACTTATAATTAATAGTATTTATTTGATTTTTATTATATGAATAAATTTTTAAAATAATAGAAGTTTAATTTATATTTTTATTCAGTGTATGTAATTTGCAGCTTTTTTAAAACATTTTAAACAGATTTCATACAGCAAAGTGTAATTTCACTTCATACTACCTTATTTGATACCATTTCTGCATTTTCTCTTCTTCTTTCTCCAACATAAACTGAAATGCTGCAATCTACATATGTAGATTTGTCTCTAATATTTGATATTCATATTTTGAATCTTTACAGAAAAATATTACGTGCATAAACTAAAGATGAAAAATAGTATAAGTAAAAAGATTTTAGTAATGATTTTTTTATCGTGGAAATAAGAGTATCATTAATAGGAATTTTGACCTTTTGGTGCATTGTAACAATCTTCTTAACAAAAAGTAAAATTAGGTAAGTATTTTTAGCCATTGTTGAAGTTAAATTAATAATTCAAATGCTTTAGGCAATGGAAGCTTTAACAATTTTATAACATTTGGTTGAGAGAAAAATTAGCAGTTCAAAATAATTTTTTTTCCAAATCACCTCATTACCTTATGAAATAGCAGTTTCATATTCGTAGAAAAGCATAATTAAGAAAATAATTTGGAATTACTTTTCATTCTCCAAATGTAGCATGTTTTAATAATAATCGTCGGAAAATTATTGTACAATAACTTTGATATAATAGCAGCTGCTTTTACTAGTAATGATGAACTTTATACTAAATTTAAAAATAAAAGGGATGAAAAATTAAACTTCCAAAAAACTCTACAGAAGTCACAAATGACTTCCACCTTTCATAATTTATTCATTTCAACTGATAGTCAAAACTGGAAAACATGTCCATGGAGAGAATCAACAAGTTTTGTGGTAAATAACTTGCAGAAAAATATTGCGAAATATTTTATTCATGGATATATAATGGTAGTGTAAAAGTAAAGAATTTCGAATGAGCATTGTAGCATGGCAAAAAGGTATTTTGTTGAGAAGTCAAAAATAAAAAACAAAAGGTACCAAATCCTCAACAATAGATGTGGAAAATCGTTGATATTAAATGCAAGTCAATCTACTTTTTTTACTACAATAAAATGGAGGTCAGCAAAACAACACTAAACATTCAAGTATTTAATAAGACTAACACTTTCAGTTATAATAAAAAAAAGTGGGAAATCAAAGAATTAATATTAAAATGACTACAAGTGTTGATAATGTCAACTATTCACAATTTGTACAACTATTTACTAGTATAACTAATTTATCTAATTAATATCACAAAATTATACTTAGCCAACATGTAAAAATATAGCTGTATTATTTAAAATAACATTTACATTCTGATACAGACAGACAAATACCATATATTTCAAATATCTTGCTTAATAATAATAATAAAGAAAACATTTTGAATACCAGGCTATGTTTAAGGCTTCATTTAAAATGCCATTTTCTTCATTTGAATTACTATTATTTTTAAATTGATTTTATTACATAAATATATTTAAAATATAAAAACTGCTAAATAAATAAGATTAAAAATAAATATTTTTAAATAAAAGTCATTAAGCACTATATATATATATATATATATATATATATATATATATATATATATATATATATATATATATATATATATATATATATATATATATATATATATATATATATATATATATATATATATATATAAATATAAAAATAAATATTTTTAAATTAAAAAAAAATTAATTTAAAAAATAATATATATATTATATATATATATATATATATATATATATATATATATATATATATATATATATATATATATATATATATATATATATATATATTATATATAAAGCAATATGATACAGAATATTCAAAGCGAGAAAAGAAATCAAGTTATTTTGGTCAAGAATTTCATAACTTAAAAAATATGGAAATTTAATTGAAAATAATTATGAAACCTCAACCAAGAGTAAAAATCATAAACTTACAGCAGTTCAAACAAGAATATAAAACTTATTACAAAATACATAAGATTTTAAGTCACGAAAAGTAATGTTAATAACTACAGCTCTAATTTGTGAAGAATAATATAATGATGAAAAATATTTTACATTCTATATATATATATATATATATATATATATATATATATATATATATATATATATATATATATATATATATATATATATATATATATATATATATATATATATATATATATATATATATATATTATATATATATATATATATATATATAATATATATATATATATATATATATATATATATATATATATATATATATATATATATATATATATATATATATATATATATATATATATATATATATATATATATATATATATATATATATATATATATATATATATATATATATATATATATATATATATATATATATATATATATATATATATATATATATATATAATATATATATATATATATATATATATATATATATATATATATATATATATATATATATATATATATATATATATATATATATATATATATATATATATATATATATATATATATATATATATATATACCGGTTTATATTACGATAATGGTGACGGATGAAAAAGATCCATATTAAATTAAGTTCCATTAATCTGAAACATTCAAGAAAATGACCATAAATGATTGAGAGATGAAATTAAAACTGCATAAGTGAATTAGCAAACAAATGCCAAAGGCCATCATACTGGAAGCATCTACGAAAGGCCCATTTTTTCAATGAACAAATTCACACTGTTAATGACAAAAATAAAATGAAGTAGAACAACATTCCATCATGAGTCACCTACCAATGGTGGAAGGAGGTAGTTAAAGGTAACCAAATGCTACCTTAAAGTGTATTAATGTGTACCTTATAACACAAATCACCATAAACTACAGTGGGCCCCTACTTCGAGAGCCTTGTCTAAAAAGATTTCAACTTGCAGGATGATCTCTATATTTAAAATCTGGTTCAACTTACAAGAAAACATTTCAGTGGTTAGACACTTTAATACTTTTTTTTATGAATAGTATAGTAGTAGTAAAAAAAAAAAATGATTTACTCGTGTTAAATATTTTGGGTGAAGTTTCAAGCATTAAAAGGGGACTTTACTGCAAAAACTGGTTACTTTGTATTTGAAAAAGGGGGATAGGAATATATGGTGTATTTACTTTATTAAAATTTTTTTTAAATTTTCCATGGCTTATGAAAGTAACCCCTTTTTGGCAATACAACCACTTGTTTAGTAACTTTAAACCCAATAAGGAGGGTTTAGAGACTTAAAAATTAAGGTATGATTAAACATGAGGAAATTTCCAGCACAGATAAGGAAGAGGCAGATGTGTTTAAAAATGAGATTATTAGAAGTCATGATTGATAAGATAAAGAAACTATTCAGTCATACCAGTATATATATATATATATATATATATATATATATATATATATATATATATATATATATATATATATATATATATATATATATATATATATATATATATATATATATATATATATATATATATATATATATATATATATATATATATATATATATATATATATATATATATATATATATATATATATATATATATATATATTCAAGCTCAAATGGGGGAACTCTCTTTAAAAAAAAAATTTGAAAATAATAATAAAAAATATATAAATAAATATATATATATTTTTTTGATTTTTATATTTAAGTACACTCTATGTAGCCTCTATATTTTGGGTGTAAGCTCCAGTTTGAGGATCCACAAAATTTTTATTGTGGTTCAAAGTAAGATGTTTAAAAAAATGTTTTTTTATGACAATTGATGAACTAAAAAACTTAAATTTGGGGTATTTTCCATTTATTT
>SEYY01018767.1:45000-67500 GCA_009176605.1 Armadillidium nasatum | reverse complement strand
TATTACAGAAGAGGGTTGGCAATATAAATTTTCTGACACTTTTGAAGACTCTGAGATATTCACTACAGGATAAGGTGACGGGGATGAAACAGAAAGTAATTCTGAAGGTGGTTGTATATCCTGATACAAATTTAAATGATTATCAGTATTTGTATAGTCGGTTATCAGTGTACTACTAATGGGAACATTTACACAATTATTTACTTGGGTAATGCATTTTGATTCTGATGAAGATACAGGAGTAATTACATTTGATGATGATAATGATGGATCTGTTGAAGACAAAATCTCAATACTACTGAAATTAGAATGACTAAAAATAACCTTATTATCTAGTCTTAATGATGGTGAAGATGATAATGATGATGATAATGATACTTCTAAAGATGGAGGTTCATTTGAAATAATAGGCTCGGGTAATAATTGCGAAACAGATGAACTAATTAATGTTGGACTACAATGAGGTAATGATGTATTTGAATCAGTTAAAGAATTGACTGATGAAGTTTCAGGAAATATAACCATAGGGAAATTTGACTTAGATTTATTATTTACAAAACTGTAATCAGATAAAGACAGCTGATTATCATTTGCAATAGCAGAACTATCCACAGTTAATAAAGGAGAGTCACAATCTTTTTCTGTAATATTTTCCAAACTCTGCGAATCTTTACTATTTTCTTCATATTTTGGTTCAACTTTTAGTTGGTCTTCAAAGTCAAAATCACTTTTAGTACTGAAATTCACTAATTCACTTGAAGAACCAAACTCATAATGATCTAATATTGGTGATGAAATCACTGGACTGCTGTTGTAAGGATTTGATACAGAATTATTAAAGCTTTCTTCCAATGGAATGGTTTCTTCAATAGAATTAACATTATCTATAGATCTGCACAAAGATGTTTTGGTGCTTGAAAGACCTAGCTCCGATACACCTTCATCAATCAAAGCAATTAAATTGCAACTACCACCATTAATAAAAAGTGTTGAAAGTTTTTTATATAAGCATGTCTCTTTTAGGTAAGTACACAATTTTCTATAACACTGTATAATAATTTGCATTTGAGTATTTTCAATATAGGTCTCATAATCTTTACACCAACTACAACTGGGTTTAAGAGTCTTCTTTCCACCGATGCAAATTTTACACACATGATGTTCACAAGAGGTTTCTGTAGGGGTAAATGGATCTGACAATATTCTTTCACAAACTGTACAACTTAATGATTTGCGTAGGTAAGGCAATAGTTCGTATAGCTTAGCATACGTATCTCGATTTTCAGGATCTGCCTGCATCACCAGGCGACATGTATTCAAATAAAGAGTAATGGCATTCATAATTTAGAATTATGAAAGCATATATTACATATTTTCAGATTCATATTTTAGCAACAAATATCTGAAAAAACAAACTTTTTAAAATACATATCCTAAAACTTCAAGAAGTAAACAAACAACACAACGAAGATGCTTGGTTTTGGTACATATAGAAAAGACAAAGGATAAATCTTAAGAGGATCGAACTCTCTATAAGTAAATAAGACCATAGTTCACTTTAATTTCAATATATATATATATATATATATATATATATATATATATATATATATATATATATATATATATATATATATATATATATATATATATATATTATATATATATATATATATATATATATATATATATATATATATATATATATATATATACATATGATTTGGCTGTCGTTGAGAGTGGAGGTGTTTAAACCAGATGGGAAAAGAAAAGATAGAAGAATCAGATGGAAGAGAAGAGAAGACATAGCAACTTCACAATCTATTCTGAAAATTGGAAAGATTGTTTAGAGAACGTTGTAAAATTGTATTGAAAAGTAAATTATTTTCCGAACTTAAAAACAATAACAGATTTATTTTAAAATATAATATTTTTAAAAATATTTTCAAAAAACAAAATTAAATGAATCGCAATTAAATTATTATCAAAATTTTCTGGAGGGGCAACAAAACTTTCAATTAGCATACTTTCGGCTTAAGTGGAAAATTCAACATTAGTATCAAAAATATAAAATTTAAAAACACGAGTTTAGATTGGGCGACAAGGTTGGATCATGAAGAATAGTTCTTCGTATGGTTGGTTCTAGGGTCTGGGATTCCTTTTAACCATTTTTTTTTTTTTTTTTTTTTTATGTCTTCCCATGTACGACTGCAGAAATTTTCCTGCAGTCGACGCCAACCTGCATCATGCGGGATATGGTGTAGTGTATATATATATATATATATATATATATATATATATATATATATATATATATATATATATATATATATATATATATATATATATATATATATATATATATATATATATATATATATATATATATATATATATATATATATTACTATGGTGGATTTAGAAAATTGCCGGCTGAGAAATATTTGATGAAATACCACCAAAAATATATTCGGATAATCAAGTTACCTGTACAATTGGTGATAACAGATACCGTATTATATTTTGATTATATGTTTAGTGTCTGCAACACATGTTGGTATCACTATTACTACAATTCATTTCATTATAATTAAATTTCATATTTTTAAAAAATTAGAGTCAGAATAATACAAGTTTGTATTTGACTAGTTTGCTAAAATAAATAAATTCCGGCATCTAAGTGCTTTAGAAAAGAGCTAGTGATTGTTCACCTTAGTCCAGCATTTGCATTAAAAAGCCATGAAAGAAAATAGTCTAAAAATAATTGTACAAATTACAATAAACGAACGTCATTGACATACTACCCCATTAAAAAAAATTAATTATCAGTAGATTTTTATTGAGATAAGCTAGCAAATTATTACCTTGACTTTTATGATTTACTTAAAAGGCATTTTATATGATTTTGCTCTCATGTAAAAGGAAAAAGTATTTCTAAAAGTATACTATTCATCTTAATTTTCAATTTCACCATTACTTACCCATTTTGAACCTTTCGACCAGTGTTTCCTAACTTGAGACAAAAAACTAAATCACCGTAGAAGCTGCGGACGAAATTATTTTTGACAATCTCTATTATAAGTTTATGGAGCACAGGCTAGACTTATAAAGCGTAAAATAAATATACTTTTCAAGTGTGATTACCGATTTTTTTTTTTTCATTCTTGGTTATTTATTCCAATATTTTCTTGAAATTCTCTTTAAAATGCTTGGAATTTCCTTAGCATAAAATTATTCGGGTTCACTAATCTTAGATACTTCTAGCCGTACGATTTAGAGGAAAAGATTGAATTTTTTTTTTGTTTTTCGTTTTACAAATTTTTAATATCTTCTAATTTAAAACACACAAATAACTGTAGTTAAAAGCTCTGAATTATAAGAATATTTCTTTAAAAAAAAAATAAAAAAAATAAAAAATAAAATTGGAAAAGGAAAAAAATGGATAAAAAGGAAAATCGTTTATTGTTATTGCTGATTATAAAATGTACATATAAACGTTTTATATAAAAAAATTCTTCTTCTATATATATTTTATATGTTAAATTCAACTGAAATAATACTTATTTTATTGTACTTTGAAAACTTAATTTCTATTTTAAAAGGCATTATATAAACCAAGCTATTGCAACAGTTAAAGCGCAAGCTTAGTATTCTTACTCATTTCCATGCTTCTCTTCATGGATCTTGTCACTCTAGCACAAGGAGTATAGTCTTTGCGGTTATCAGGGGTTGTGGCCAATCTTTTGTTCTGTCTCTTTGATGAACTTTGAACTACAAACAAAAATGAAAAGTAATTTTGTCAATTTTTTATCATAAGATAGTTATTAAAAATATAAACTTTATTTTTACAATACTTTCCACCTTTACTTGTCATTCGGCGGCTTTCTTCCAAACACTTGCATTTAAGTTGTAAGAGCGATGAAATGGTGAAAACTATACATAGGGTAAGAATTATGTCAAATATATTCATTTCATTATAAAAGCCAAACCAGTAAGGAGTTATATCTAGGTTGTTACTGTACTTTTAAATACAAGTTTTTCGTTTACATTTGGCAGAAAGAAATCTGATCTTTTCTTTAAAATATCAATATAAGATAATAAGTTTCATAACCGAGTTAATCATATAAGAAATAGAAGAGAATGGACAAGAATAATAGGAAGCTACAGGGCTCTATCAATGACTCAATCAACCTGAGGCCCAAGAACATGCAAGCAATATATGAGAATACCATAAAAATTACTGCGTCTAACCTCATATTTGTTTTTGCACTGAAACCACTACTTACGGGCAAGAACCCAATTAACACACGGAAATTAAAAATAAAACGAAAGTTAACCTTCATTCAAAAAGTAATCAAAGTTCCATGCAACTGGTATTCCAACCACTAAAGTATACACAAATTTACTATACAAAATAAACTAAGTATCTATATATTTAAAAAAAAAATTTCTTAAAAGATAAAACTTGCTCTATTCTCCATTTATAAATATATATTTCTCCTCTCAATATCTAAAATGAATAACTTACTCTTCTCAACACTGTCGATGGATGGAAAGTTCTCATATAACTGAATCGTGTCCACCAATGCAAAAAAATAAATAAATAAATAAAAAAAATAAATAAATAAAAAAATAAAATAAAAAAATAAAATAAAAAAATCATTCAACCTCGTCTCAATATACTTGAATTTTTTTTTTACTCTTATAACTATTTTCAAAACCTCAATTATATTAATGTCTTTTCATAGGTTACATAGACTCCAAACTTGTGCACAGCATTTAACTTGGAAAGTCAAATATTGAAACAAACGGAGTAAAAAAGTTCCTCTCCTCGAATAATGCAAAAGCCGTTAGACGAACATTTCAAATAAATAAAAAAAAAAAACTATATATATATATATATATATATATATATATATATATATATATATATATATATATATATATATATATATATATATATATATATATATATATATATATATATATATATATATATATATATATATATATATATATATATATATATATATATATATATATATATATATATATATATATACACTGACACACACACTGCAATAAAATCAGAAAAGAAAATATTGAAAGGATAATGAAGTCTTAATTTATTGATTCTTATTGAATGGTATTGTGGCAGCGTTGAAAGCGAATCATTTACATACATAAATTTGGTGAAGATCACTAAACAGTGTTAGAGGCACAGAAATGTAGTGAGTGGTTATTAAAATAAAAAAAATCTTGTATATATTTGTTCAATAATAATAATAATAATAATAATATAATAAAGAGATAATATTGGGTCAATAGATAAAGAAAATGGCAGATGAATTTTAAAATATTAATACAAAAAATGGTGATAATTCTACTTTTTGTTTTAAACAGAAAAACAGTTGACGTTAATAAATAAATGCTTGACAAAAGTAAGATATATCGCGCGATTGGCATTTTCTAACTTATTTTCAAAGATAACTTTGAAAATTAGGTACTGAAAACGACGAACCCGTGAATAAGACAAGTTATCATACCAAAAGGTGGGAACAGACTAGACAAACCTATTTAAAAATTAGTAAAAAAAAAAGAGAGAGAGATGGAAACAAAAATGGCAGAAAGAAAACAGAAAAAAGAATTATCTTAATATCTTTAAATGAATTTTTACAAAAGGAGTGATAAAAATATTACACAGCGATAGGGAAAAAACCTTTATGCATAAATTTTCAATTGACCAAATTATGCACTCCTATAAAGCACAAAACACACTTTTACGATTAGTTACAGAACAGCGAAAACAAATAGGAAAAAAAAACAGTAAAAACGCAAAACAAAGAAAAAGCAGAACCAAAAGTGCAATAACACCATGAAATATTTTTTCCCCCTGCACTAACTAAACCTATCCTAAAACTTACTTGACCTGGGAGTATTTTTCGGCTTTTTTGGACTTCTTATGGGTGAATATATATTAAAGAAACCCGCTTCGAATTTCTTTATACTGCTACCCTCTGCGATATATATATATATATATATATATATATATATATATATATATATATATATATATATATATATATATATATATATATATATATATATATATATATATATATATATATATATATATATATATATATATATATATATATATATATATATATATATATATATATATATATATATATATATATATATATATATATATATATATATATATATATATATATATATATATATATATATATATATATATATATATATATGTAAAACAAATACCGAAACTTTTATGATTAACAGACAATAATTATTTTACTTATTTTCATAAATATTATTTTACTTATAAAGTAATTATTAGAAAGAATTTTCTCAACCTAAATGAAAGAGGTTATCCTAGCAACTTCTGGAAAGAGGTTTCAAAGATTTTGTTATTTATATTGTCCAAAAGTGAGATGGTTGATCAATCAAAAGAGAGAGTTAAGCGTCACAGGCCTTATAACTAGAATATGCTTCCACGAAGAAAGATAAGATTAAGTTAAAAGGCAGAGAAAAGTTTACCATGGCAAAATACAAGCTCGGAACACAAGCATTGAGAATATTGGAAGAATAAACTCAAAAATATTCAGTTTCTTAGTATTAAGCTTATGAAGTAGAAATCCCACCTTTAGAAACTCCCAATGCTAGGCATGAATGAGGATATATACCGGTTTTAGAAAAGCACTGAAACTGTTTCAAGTGGAATAGGAATGAAAATGCAAGGAAAGAGTTCTTTTATCAGTACGTAAAGCTGTAGAGCAATTAAAAGAAACAAGAGAAGGGAAATAGTTAGAATTGACATTCATAACGCATTAAAGAGAAAGTAATGAAGCAATAGTCAAAAGGTTGAGAAAGGATCAATTATTTTCAATACAGCCATAAAGGAAAGATGAAAATCAAAAGGAAGAAATAAAACATTATTTCAATAAATTAAAGAGGAAGTTAGGCAAAAGGTTTTGAAATCACAACAAGGAATACTGTCACAACAGTACAATGTCTTAGTGTTCAGATAAGAATCCAAATATAATCTTTAGAAGATACTAAAAAATGACAAACAAGGAGATGGATGTAGAGAGTACAAATAACACCTAAATAGTCTAAATGGTTAAAGTTTATGAGGCAAGTGTTTTAAATGAAAAATTCAGTTTTAGTAGAGATAAAAAACAGCAAAGTCATCAAAAGAATAAGTATGAAGAGGCAATTTTAGCAAAATGTCTGAAATAAATATTGATGAAACATATCCAGAAAATTTGTTTTTTCTATGGAGGAAGTTATTTTTTAGGTAAGCAGGTTAACGGAGTTGCGAGATATTCATATAATTTGTAAAAGGTTTGTGAGATATAAAGATTAATTTTAATTTCTTGATAAGAAAGGGTGACAACTGCAAAAATTACTGAAAGACACCATCAATTCTGAAACTGACTAGTAAAGAGAGGTTGTTTGATTGCCAATCCTCCAGCAAGATAACAGAAATCATCTTTAAAATGTACGAAAAGAATTCATGTGTGCGTGAGACTGAAGTACTAATAGTATGTAAAGGGTTTATTGGGAATGCCATTGAGAACTATTGTTTATTAGAATATTAGATAAGTATGTTTGAAAATACTTTATGTGTACACGATGGGCGAAAGGGATAAAACATTTGGCACTGGAGTGAAATAAAAATTTCCAGTTCACCTTAACAATATAAATATTCAATGGAAATTGTCTTACAGCTCAGAGTGTACTTCATACTTTGCTTCAAATATGACACGGATTAAAACTTTCTGTAATTTTTGTTATAAAAATAAAAATAAATGAATATGAGAATTTTTTTATCTTACAAATTCTCCATCATGTAAAGATTTTGAATTAACCAACTTATTTTATAGTATTTTATATTTACATATAATAAATATATAGTAAAGAAACCTTATTGTTCTGTTCTGAATCAGTGCGAGTTCTCAAACTGAATTTGAAATTTTTCTGATTGATTTACAGCATGGTGGACTCGCTGATGCATTCACAAACTTTTGGAATGTATAATTTCGCATATTTCCTTTTGGTATGTAAATGCACTGAATAAAGAACTGCTAGGGAAAAATATTTTGGCTAGTAAACAGATTTCAGAATTTGGATCAACGCTTCTGTATTTTTGTAAGACTGTGAAGTCCTTTCTTATGGTGACAAGGATATAATTATAGGGCACCTTACCAAATTCAGAAAGTAGTTCACTGGTTATTTTCCAGAAGTTGAACCACATATCAGTTGGGTTGTAAATCCCATAAACTATGAAACTGCAGATGTGCCGGAAGTCTAAAAGAATGACTGAGGCACTTTTTGAACTTTTCTGTATCGAACTGAATTTCAGAACAATAAACTTATCCTTTTGAATATCAAGAGCCGAAAGGTCTTTCAAAATAGCAGTGAGGAATTTAAAACACGCTGTTGCTATTTGCAATTCATCTTTGCGAATGAGGATATCCATTATCATGAACAAAAATGAAACAATGCCATTTTTACAAAAACTGAAGTCAAAATGCTTTTAATGAAATTTTTTTATTCCCTAACAAGATTTTTATTAATTGTCTACTTCTACTATTTTCTTATTTCATGCAGTTCATTTATCATTTGATTAATCTGCTTTATTTTTGAAGTTGATTTAGCGAGTATTTTTTAGTTTGAGTAATTATTTTCAATGCAAATGGATTCAATGAACTATTTTCAATTTGAGTACTATGAGTTTTCAGGTTCAGAGAAATATCAGAAAAATATCCGCATTGCATGTGCTATAATATAAAAGAAATTAGCCTATTTCTCCCTTTCAAGCCTAGCAAGTAATATTGCTGTACACAAATATGTTTTGCGGTAAACCCAAGAAAATTCCCGAACCACTGGTATAAACCATACCTAATTGGGTATAATTTTATAAAGTATCTACCTCACATACATATATACATATAAGGCCAGATAAACCCAAAATTGGTTTGTTTGCCAACTCTACCTATAACTAAGTCAACCCTCTATGCCTTATTCTTGTATATTTTTATTACATCTAGCTTACCCTGACTATCTTATTTCTAAATGGGTTAACGAGTAAAAGCCCCGATTTCATCGGACATATATATGGCATTCTGGTGTTTAAAACTATAAATTTTAAAATTAGACGAGACTGTTTTCCAATAGTCTCAAACAAGTCAATACATGATAACATGAACCAAAAGTCTTAACCAAGTTTCCTTAAAATTCAAATAGTAATCTTCAACGACTAATATTTTGCAATAATTAATAAGACTGTGAGCATAGATAAATATAATACAAAAAATTTTGTTAAACTCTACATTTTGCTACACCACCAAACATCTATACAACACAAAACATGTTATTATTAAAGTTTACAAGTCTGCTACGATATATTGGTAATGGAAGTGACAAGACATACCATTGTACGAAAGAAGGATCAAAATTAAAATACTGAAGTAAAAAAAAAAGAAAGAAAAGAAAATGCAATAAAAGTAACCGAAATTAATAAAATAAAACAAAATAAACATTAACTACTTTAAAAAATAGAATATCTTCTACATACTTACCGTTAATATTTTGTTTGCTTGGAGAGGTGGTAGTTAAAGTGATGTTTTCCTTATCCTTTTCAAGAGTTGGAATGATTATATCTGTGCTCATTTTGTTCATATATATATATATATATATATATATATATATATATATATATATATATATATATATATATATATATATATATATATATATATATATATATATATATATATATATATATATATATATATATATATATATATATATATATATATATATATATATTTATTTATTTATTTATTTTTTTATATCACCTCTGGTGGGCAAAGGCCAGAGGCCTACTAAAATTCCACCAGACTTAGGGGGGAAGACGGGATCCTAGTCAAATCAAAGGCCGACGTGACCTGATACACGACGTTTGAAGGTGTGTAAGTCATAGGAAGTTGGGAAAATAGAAGAAGGGAGTGTGTTCCAGAATTTACCAGTAGAGTACATGTAGGACAGAGCATAGCGGTTAAGTCTAGGGTCAGTGAGTTGGACAGAGAAAGGATGAGACTGAGTAGAAAGTCGAGTCGCACGAGCCCTTCTCAGTGGAGGAGGTAAGCGACGAGAGAGTTCAGAAGAGCAGTGTCCATTGTAATAGCGATAGTATAGAAAGAGAGTGACGCAACAATTCGACGGGCTGAAAGAGACTGGAGAGAATTAGTGAGAGCAGGAGAGTTGATAAGACGAAAAGCCCTAGACTCCACCTTCTCAAGAAGAACTGTATGAGTGGAACCACCCCAGATGTGTGACGCATACTCCATACAGGGGCGAACAACGCCCCTATACAGAGAAAGCAACTGGGGTGGATTGAAGAAATACTGAAGGCGCCTCAGAACATCTAACCTCTTAGAAGCTTGTTTAGAAAGAGAGGTAATGTGATCTTTCCAAGAAAGATCACGAGAAAAAAAAACACCAAGAATATTAAGAACAGATGAAGGTCTGAGTTGAGTGTTTTCGAAGAAGATATCATAGTTGTGTGGAAGATTGTGTCGAGTAGAAAGATGGAGGAATTGAGTTTTTGAGGCATTGAAAACAACTATATATATATATATATATATATATATATATATATATATATATATATATATATATATATATATATATATATATATATATATATATATATATATATATATATATATATATATATATATATATATATATATATATACTAGCCAAAATTTTGTAATGGCTAGTATCGGTTTCAAACGACCGATACCAAAATCTTACATGAAAGAAAACTGATAATTTCTGAAGATTTTCTCCTTGACTAAAGTTTATTTCACATATTAAATTTATTATTATTATTAGAGTAGGAATAAAAGTCGCATTTTCGAAAGATCGAGTGGTATATATATATATATATATATATATATATATATATATATATATATATATATATATATATATATATATATATATATATATATATATATATATATATATATATATATATATATATATATATATATATATATATATATATATATATATATATCGTTTGAAAGTGTGCAAGTCAAAGAAAGTTGGGAATACAAATAAAGGAAGTGTGTTCCAGATTTTACCACTTCAGTACATGTAAAATTGAGCATAGCGGTTAAGTTTGGTGTCAGAGTTGGAAAGAGAAAGGATGAGAATGTGTAGAAAAGCGGGAAGCTCGAGCCCTCTGTGGAGGAGGTATGCAACGAAAGATTTCAGAAAAGAAATGTCCGTTGTAAAAGAGATAGTATAGTGAGAATGACGCAACAACTCGATAGGCAAAGAAACTGGAGAGAATTAGTAAGAGCAGAAGTGTTGATAAGGCGAAAAAAAAGCTGTAGACTTCACCTTCACCTTTTCCAGAAGAGCAGAATGAGTGAAGCATCCCAGATGTTTGAGGCATACTCCATATTGGGGCGAGCAACACTCATAAAGAGCAAGCAGTGGTTGTGGTGCGAAAAAATTACGAAGGCACCATGGAACACAACCTTTTATAAGCTTGTTCAGAAAGAGAAGTAATGTGTTCCTACTAAGAAAGATCACGAGAAAAAGACACCGAGAATATTAAGGACGGACGAAGGTTTGAGTTCTGTGTTTTTGAAGATGTCATAGTTGTGTGGAAAGTTGTGTCGAAAAGGAGATGGATAAATTGAGTTTTTTCAGGCATTAAAAATGACCTTGTTTTCTCAGACCTAATTTGAATTATAAAAAAGATCATGAGTTTAGTTGTTCCAAGGTCACCATTCTAACGTCAATTAACTGCTGCTGGGAGAGTGATCTTTCAGATTGGAAGTATTAATGAAGGGTGGAGTCATTAGCACAGGAGTGGAAGGTGATTACGTAATTGAGATGAGGTCTTTGATGAAAAGTCAAAAACCCTTAATCCATCACTCAATATAGATATTAGCGCAACTATAACTTTTATTATTTAATCACTTTATATTTTTGGGATGATTATAATGGTAAGCTCTTTGCCTATGTTATTGTTACTTGTGTACTATTTATGTATTTATTTTATTTATTAATTTATTAAGTGACATTCGTGTAAGCTATAAATATAATATTTATATTTATGTATTTTCATAGATTTGAAAATGGGAAGTGTTAATTCCAGAAAAGTCAGCTTTAAGGAATAAATCATGTTCAGAGCTCTGGTCCTTTTATCATATATATATATATATATATATATATATATATATATATATATATATATATATATATATATATATATATATATATATATATATATATATATATATATATATATATATATATATATATATATATATATATATATATATACACGTAAAAGAATTGCCAGAAGCAAATGTTATGTTTCTTTTCTGGAGAAAGGAGGTTTGAAGAATAGAACAAATTTTTTATTTTTTTTTTTAATTATATAATTGTTTCCCTTTTTAACTTCTTTAAAATAATTTTCTTTTCCTATAAGTTTTATGTAAAATTGTATCCGCAGTAATTTTAAGTAACAAGTGGATGTCCTGTGGTTATAAACTGACATAAATTACAGAGGATTTAAACAACTGGATCAACCTAGCCTCTAGTGTTATAAAGTAATTTCGGTAAACCTTATGGAATAGTTAATAGAAAAAAAAAAGAGAAGCGTAGTTTTCTTTGAATTTATCAACTTGTTAGAAGGTGACAAAAGTATTGATGAATAGAATATAAAAAGTTTTTTTACAAAGATATAAGCCAAAAGAAAGGCTACACAATTTGAAGAAAAAAGCAGACACAATCAAGTAGGTTAAAAAGAAAACTATTCCAATTATTACACTATGTTATAAGATTGCTTACTCACTCAAAATTTTATTATTATTATGTATATAGTTGTTCAGATTAATCGGTAATAGGTTGTTTTATCGATTAATCTAATCGGCTTTTTACTATTAATAAGCATAGAAATCGGCCATGCTTATATTTTAGGCTACAATGGAGAAAGACAAAGTTATGCCATCCCATAATCAAGATGTGTTTATTTTAATTTTAAAAAGGAGCTGGATAATTTTAAAATGATGTAGCCAGAACAAAGTAATTTAATAATGGAACTAACAAAAATCTTACCGGCTCCACAACTCTTAACAGGAAGTATGATTACCTTTTGTTTCATTTCCTTTCTAAGAGCAAGAATATGGCTTCTTATTTTGGGCTTCCCTGTGACTGGAAAATTCTTTACTTTTGGAACCTTGGACACCTGAGAAGAGAGAAAAACGAGTTAAGATCAATTACAGAATTTATAAATATTACAAACTTTTTTTTTAACCAGTTAAATTTTAACTTATTCATTATATTTTAAACTATATTATTTTAGTAATCTACAATATCGAAACCAATGGTTGCCTGGAAATCACTATCTGAGTTTACAAACTCACATTTTTAATGGTAAGTTAGAATCTTCATTTGATTGTTTAAAATGATATATTCTGGACACTATACACACACATAGGTACCCACCTTTTCTAACTAAAGAGAGATCAAAAAGGCATATATATATATATATATATATATATATATATATATATATATATATATATATATATATATATATATATATATATATATATATATATATATATATATATATGCCACTAAACTTCTTTATCCTTTCACTAGGGGATTCATTGCCTACCGCAGTAGGTTCTTAGCTAGGGGAAATTGAGAAATATGCGAAGAGAAAAAATATTTGAGCGATGCCAATGATATTGAAATGTAGAAAATATAAAATACTGTTCCAATTTAACCCTCACTCTGTTGGAAACTCTTGAACGGATGTAATTTCAAAATGGTAAAAAGAAAATTGAATATGAATACAAAGAAAAAATGCTTAATTTTAATTATTTTGAATGATGAAGGTCCGACTCGGATTTTGAAATTTTACACCAGATGATGAATTGAAGAATAAAAAAAAAATAATACAAACCAAATAAATGAATATTTACAACAAATGAGATCTAAAAAATTAATACCCATGTTGATACAAATCAAGATGGCGTTATGGTCAATTCCTATTAACCTGTACCTTTATATTTTGTTTCACAATTTAACACAGAGTCAGTTCATCATATAATTGGGATATACTAGCTTCTTAAGGAAACCAAAGCAAACTGTATGTCTTCATATATATATATATATAGGCCATCAGTACAAAGATTAGAATTAATTTCAAAACTTTTTTTAAAAAGTACAGTAAAATCATTCTAGAGAACAACCCATTAGGAAGTTAAAAGTTTTGGTATGGTGTCCTCTAATAAGTAAAAATCCAGTATTGAAAAATATAGTTATAATTTATTACCTTCAGTCCTACTATTATCACACTGTCTTTCTTAAATAATGTTTATGCCTAACTGAAAATATTTTTAAACAGTAGAATGAATTACCTCCTACAAAGAATTATTCACTATCTAAATCCAGTCTTGATAATTTCAGTAATTTTCTCTATATTTTCTTTCATACACCAGAAGCAAATCCAAACTTTTAAGACATATATATTTCTTTTCCTTTATTGCTAACCAAAAGTAAATTGTGTTAAACTTTCATTACACAATGTGTCTTTGAAAATCATTTTGTGTGTAAAGGATCTCATTATCTTTATAAGTGTAGCAAAATTAGGTTTATTTGAACCATTTTGATTTTTATGTCAATTTCTATCTGTGTAATATTAGCATTTAAATACACTTGATTTATAAGAGATTTACAACAAGATTTTGAGTTATTAAAAAAATGAGTAACAGCAATTTTTAAAATTATCTGTTAAGGTTTAATAAATGATAGGGAACAGAAATATTAGCAATACCGTAGAGTCTAGATGATGTGACATACCATTTTAATGTTTTCTACGTGCTTCAAAACAGGCTTCTTCACAGGACATTTCCAATTATTTTTCTTTAACTGGTTCAAATCATCAATTTTCTGTGTGATCTTTTCAATCTATTTTAGGTGAAAAAAAAAAAAAAAATGAATAAGTATTTAACAAATTATTATTTTACAATGTTACACCAAAATAATAATACTAGTTTCTGTGAAAATTTTCCGATTTAATTCAACAGAATTTAGTTACAAAATATCAAAACATTAAAAAAAATTATAAACTTAAAGATATTTTTGTTTTTCCTAATATATTTAAAATTATCTTTTTCAATTTTAGAGAAGAACCTTTGCTAAATTTTAAATGTAGATTGTAAAATTAAAATCCTTTTGTTGTAGTTTTTAAGCCTACAGTTATGGAGGATACGTGTTCTGTGACCTGATGTTATATCAAATGTACCCTAAAAAGTACAAATAAATCAAATGAAATGCTATACTTCTGGAACTTCCCACACGCAGGTTGTTTGTCAGAGGACTTAACAATTCCTCAGAATAGATTACTTATTAAAATTTAAAATAATTTTGATATTTATTGCAAATTAGGGTGATATTATATATATTATATATATATATATATATATATATATATATATATATATATATATATATATATATATATATATATATATATATATATATATATATATATATATATATATATATATATATATATATATATATATATATATATATATATATATAAAGTATATACTACCTTTAATTTCAATTCAGAGCGTTGTAAAGTATCTTTGGTAAAATCTAAAAATATTCCTAAAACTTACTGGGTTGACCAAACAGTTCATTTAATGTGTGGTACTCTCCATGTATATTATATTAAAGAAAACACTGTTCATAAATTGTTTTCTGTTCTTAAGTAAACTTTTGAATAAAGGATTTCTAAACAGTAATATTTTTCTGTATATATATATATATATATATATATATATATATATATATATATATATATATATATATATATATATATATATATATATATATATATATATATATATATATATATATATATATATATATATATATATATATATGTTTTGCAACAAAAAATAAAATAAAATTTTATAAGAATTAACATTTACTATAATCACCTTTATCAGAAAAACAAAACAAAACAAAAAAAATTCGTCTAAGCAGCACATTCACTGAAAAAATCATAGCCTAAAGTAAACAAATTAAATAAAGAAAAAGTCCTTCCATTTACCTGAATCATGACAATATCCCAAAAACCCTGAAGATCTTCTAAGGTTATTTCTTTTTCACTTCTTTTAAATTCACTGTCGTCAATGAGAGAAGCAAACTGAGTAAACCTTTCTTTGATTAGAAGCTCTGACTGACCTGCAAATTTGTTTTTAAAATTCTGATTTATTATTTAGAAAAAAAAAATTTTTTTTATATCCAACCATTTGATGCTGTGCATGGGAAATTTTTTAAAACTTTTCATGTGCACAGAATCAAAATTGTTGGTTATACAAAAAATTGTTCTAAATAAGAAATGTGTATCTCCCCAAACTTTATAACCTCTACAAATTTCACATAGATCGGTTGAAAAATATAAAAGTTATTCAGACTTTTTAATCGTTAGTTTTACCTGTAGTTGTTAGGTTTACCCATTTTTGAACATTAATATTTTCTAAATGTTAAAGAAAATTTACATTATTTTAAATGCAAACACTTCTCTTTCATATTCTTCAAATCCTCTAAGTTTGATTGTTACATACTCAGCATATTTTTTGGGGGAACAAACCTTAGAAAATTTTTCAAATTCTCAAAGAAAAATTTAAAAATACCCAAAAAGGAGGAAATTTTTTTGATTTATTGTTATCATTTAAACCATTTTTATACAAAATATTGAAATATAAAGGCTATTCTACCAAAACAATCCAAAAATGGGAATATAAATAACTTTTCATTAAAAAAAAAATTTGATTAAAATTTACTTTAGAAAATGATTAGTTTTACTTCATTTTATGATATATATATATGTATATATATATATATATATATATATATATATATATATATATATATATATATATATATATATATATATATATATATATATATATATATATATATATATATATATATATATATTATATATATATATATTATTATATTATATATATATATATATATATATATATATATATATATATATATATATATATATATATATATATATATATATATATATATATATATATATATATATATATATATATATATATATATATATATATATAACACATGGCTTGTGGGATTGAATCCATTTGATAGACAAAGTTTCACATTTTAATAGTTTAATAATAACTAAATATTTCAGATAGTTGAAAACTTACAGTTTACAGTCATTGAATATTTGAAAATTTTCAATCTTGGTTCAACCCTCATAAATTGTAAAAAAAAATTGGTATCAGTAAATTTTAGAGGTATTGTATTGGCATTCAGTATAGGATGGTTTAAAATTAAAATTATTGGTATTGGTATCGCTCCAACTCCAATGAGTATATATATATATATATATATATATATATATATATATATATATATATATATATATATATATATATATATATATATATATATATATATATATATATATATATATATATATATATATATATATATATTAGGGATGGAGTGAAGTATCGGTATCGGTAAGTATCGGCATATTTTCCGATACTGTATCGGTATCGGCAAATTTTTTTGGATAAGAGTAAAGTATCGGTATCGGTAGTAGTATCGGCAAGTATAGGCATATTTTTAGGTATCGCTCCATCCCTAATATATATATATATATATATATATATATATATATATATATATATATATATATTATATATATATATATATATATATATATATAGGAACCGACCGGGGCTGGAATTTGGCCGGGGCCGGGGCCGGGGCCGGGGTCACCCAAATTTGGCCGGGGCCGGGGCCGGGGCCGGGGTTATGGCCGGGGTTTCCTAAAATTTGTAAAGAGGTCAAAAGCACTGAAATTTTAGGTTAAGAAAATTAGATATAAGGTTTATTTAATTGTAAGGAAGGAGTAGAATAGCGAACATTCACTTAAATTAATGATTATATGGATTTTCTCTAAAAAAAATCAGAAAATTACAGTTTTGTATATTTAAATTTAAAAAAAGTACAAAAATTAAAAAAAAAATTATTCTAATTCATAATAGTGATTTAACACGTTTACCTAGGTAAGACCCAAAGGGAA
The DNA here is from genome assembly GCA_009176605.1 of Armadillidium nasatum. Taxonomy (NCBI): domain Eukaryota; kingdom Metazoa; phylum Arthropoda; class Malacostraca; order Isopoda; family Armadillidiidae; genus Armadillidium; species Armadillidium nasatum. The sequence goes on along the minus strand of SEYY01018767.1, from coordinate 49,277 downwards.
AGTTTGAAAAAATGTAAGATATAAAATTATCAATTTAACCTGTATTTATATATATCATTGTTATTTTATTGCTATGTATCAAACTTGTATCATTTAGCTGCATTATTTAAAAATTATTATTTTGTTTATACTTTCAGTCAATATGGCAAAAAGATCAGCTTCTGCAGTATTTGAATACTTTACAATGTTTCAGGATAGGCTCGGAATAGCTAAATGTAACATCTACAGTCAGAAAATTTGAAGAGAACCTCCGGGTGCTACAAGTAAAAAAAATTTGAACCAAATCTTTTTGGAGTATCTAAAATCAAAACACAAAGATGAACATTCACTAGCAGAAAAGGAGCGGTCAAAAGAAACAGAAAAGAAAAAAATCTTGATTTTCTTATATTTTGTTTGAAATTTTTCTTTATTATTTGACTGATTGAGCTGAAATTTTCAAAGTATGTGAATTTTTTCACGAAGTTCTGAGTTGATTTCAAGCATTTTTTTGAAGTCTATAACGGTTTGAAACTTATTTGGACCCAAAGTTGAAAAAAATGAATAACTGGGTCAAACCACTGGTCCACCTGAGCTGAAAATTTAACTGAATACCTTTGCCCCAATTTCTTGCATTGGTGGGAATAGATTTTTGATATCACGTCTAGAAAAAAGTTACAAGCTCTCGAAATTTTTTTTGCAAAAATCGTACCCTTCTGGAGGAAAAAATTATTTAAAAAAAAAAAACGCTACCTACTATTTTTTTTAATTTGTGAATATTGTTTAGAAGAGGAACAGGGCAACAATTTTTATTTAGTGCATTTTTAAATGCCCTTTGTTTGAAGCGAGATATAGCATCTCAAACTTTGGGAATTTTTGAAATTTGGCTAAAAACGGACCTTTTTGAAGGCTATACCTCAAAACCAACGAATCTCATCGAATAAAGTTACATAGAGGAATTTGTAGCCCCACCCTCCTCTATACACACCAAAAATAGGAAATGTTATAGTTGTATTTTTTTAAAAAAGATTTTGTCTGAAAAGGTATTTTTTTTTAGTTCAAAAATTTTTTTTCCTATAGTTGGTCAGTTTTTGGCTTATAACATTTTTTCTATAACTCTGGGAACAAAAGTCTATTTAAAGACTTTTGTAGCCCATATAATTTTAAATAAATAGTCCAACTTTCAGCTCATTCTAAAAAGTGGTTTGGCACCGCCATTCTATTGAAAAAGGGTAAAAATTTCAAAAAATAAAAATAAAAAAAAATACTTTTAACCATAATAGACTCGGAAAAACGCTAGAAATGGACTTTTCTTACCGGTAAAAAATCTATATACACTGAAAGTTTCAGCAGAATCGGCTGAAAATAAAAAAATAAAAAATAAAAATTTGTATAATTTGCCATTTTAACCCCGGCCGGCAACCCCGGTTTTCCCTGATTTTTAGCCGGGGCCGGGGCCGGGGTCAGTAAAAATGGCCGGGGTTGGCCGGGGCCGGGGCCCCGGTCGGTTCCTATATATATATATATATATATATATATATATATATATATATATATATGAACCGACCGGGGCCCCGGCCAATTTTTACTGACCCCGGCCCCGGCCCCGGCTAAAAATCAGGGAAAACCGGGGTTGCCGGCCGGGGTTAAAATGGCAAATTATAAAAAAAAAAAATTTTTTTTTTTGAATTTTCAGCCGATTCTGCTGAAACTTTCAGTGTATATAGATTTTTTTACCGGTAAGAAAAGTCCATTTCTAGCGTTTTTCCGAGTCTATTACGGTTAAAAGTTTTTATTTATTTTTTTTTTTTTGGGGGGGGAAATTTTACCCTTTTTCAATAGAATGGCGGTGCCAAACCACTTTTTAGAATGAGCTGAAAGTTGGACTATTTATTCAACATTATATGGGCTACAACAGCCTCGAATAGACGTTTGTTCCCAGAGTTATAAAAAAAATGTTATAAGCCAAAAACTGACCAACTATAGAAAAAAAAATTTTTTAAAAATTAAAAATTATAACTATAACATTTCCTATTTTTGGTGTGTATAGAGGAGGGGTGGGGCTACAAATTCCTCTATGAACTTTATTCGATGAGATTCGTTGGTTTTGAGATATAGCCTTCAAAAAGGTCCATTTTTGGCCAAATTTCAAAAATTCCCAAAGTTTGAGAGGCTATATCTCGCTTCAAACAAAGGGCATTTAAAAATGCACTAAATAAAAATTATTGCCTTGTTCCTCTTCTAAACAATATTCACAAATAAAAAAAAATAGTAGGTAGCGTTTTTTTTTTTAAATAATTTTTTCCTCCAGAAGGGTACGATTTTTGCAAAAAAAATTTCAAGTGCTTATAACTTTTTTCTAGACGTGATATCTAAAATATATTCCCACCAATGCAAGAAATTGGGGCAAAGGTATTCAGTTAAATTTTCAGCTCATGTGGACCAGTGGTTTGACCCAGTTATTCATTTTTTTCAACTTTGGGTCCAAATAAGTTTCAAACCTTTATAGACTCAAAAAAATGCTCAAAATCAACTCAGAGCTTCGTGAAAAAATTCACATACTTTGAAAATTTCAGCTCAATCAGTCAAATAATAAAAAAAAATTTCAAACAAAATATAAGATTAAGATTTTTTCCTTTTCTGTTTCTTTTGACCGCTCCTTTTCTGCTAGTGAATGTTCATCTTTGTGTTTTGATTTTAGATACTCCAAAAAGATTTGGTTAAAATTTTTTTTACTTGTAGCACCCGGAGGTTCTCTTCTAATTTTCTGACTGCAGATGTTAAATTTAGCTATTTCGAGACTATCCTGAAACATTGTAAAGTATTCAAATACTGCAGAAGCTGATCTTTTAGCCATATTGACTGAAAGTATAAACAAAATAATAATTTTTAAACAATGCAGCTAAATGATACAAGTTTGATACATAGCAATAAAATAACAATGATATGTATAAATACAGGTTAAATTGATAATTTTATATCTTACATTTTTTCAAACTTTACCTTTGGGTCTTACCTAGGTAAACGTGTTAAATCACTATTATGAATTAGAATAATTTTTTTTTTAATTTTTGTACTTTTTTTAAACTTTAAATATACAAAACTGTAATTTTCTGATTTTTTTTTTTAGAGAAAATGCATATAATCATTAATTTAAGTGAATGTTGGCTATTCTACTCCTTCCTTACAATTAAATAAACCTTTATATATCTAATTTTCTTAACCTAAAATTTCAGTGCTTTTGACCTCTTTACAAATTTTAGGAAACCCCGGCCATAACCCCGGCCAAATTTGGGTGACCCCGGCCCCGGCCCCGGCCCCGGCCCCGGCCAAATCCCAGCCCCGGTCGGTCCCTATATATATATATATATATATATATATATATATATATATATATATATATATATATATATATATATATATATATATATATATATATATATATATATATATATATATATATATATATATATATATATATATATATATATATATAGTGGTTATCCATAAATGGATAACAGTTTTCTTTAAGTGGAAAAATAATTTATAATGTAACCTAATGTAAAAGAAAAAAAAAATGACACATTTCTACATGAAATACAGTGAATAAGTGATTTTAATAAAAAGAGTTTAAAATAATTTGTTATAATGTCAGAAAATACATTTTGCTAAATAAGATTAAATAATAATAATGTAGTGATGATATAATAATGTCTCCAGAATTAAAAACATGTTCAGTTATTTTTCCTGCGCTCTTTCCAGAATATTCCTACTCGCCAGATTAAAAAGACTAACATTTCTATTAAATACGTTTTGTAAGAAATATTATATTAATATGTATACTTTAATAATAAATAAAAGTTCTTAATATTAATTTCAAATTTTATATATATATTATTAAAATAAAACTGAATATATATAAATATTAAGAATAATTCATTGTTTGTAACAAAATTTTGTATATTTTTTCCATACACTATAATCAAAGATTTTTAACAATAAGTTGTTGTGTGTTTTGAGAAAAAAAAAAAGTGGAAAACTAGTCTACTCATTTTATATCATTCTCAAACATTGAGATAAGTTTCAGGTTTTCTAGATGTGTAGATTTTGTAATTCATTTTAGCCAGCAGCCAGAAGCAGAAGCAAGTTCCAAAGCAGAAGCAGAAGTCCCCAAAGAACCACCTTCACATGCAAGAAACTGTGAAAAAGGTAGCTTGACAACCATACCTTTGTTATCAGCTACCTATCACTGTAACAGGCTCCAAAAAGAAGCTGCTAACACCTCTGCCCTTCAAAGGATA
>SEYY01018767.1:10000-35000 GCA_009176605.1 Armadillidium nasatum | reverse complement strand
TTAGTTTAATGGACCAGTTCAATATCTTTGATTTCTATCATTGTGGTATGAACGATTGTGATGACTGCCGCCACCACCATCTCTTGATCGCCTATTATCGCGTCTATCATCATTCCCGTAAGAATCTCTTTTACCAGGAAAATGAGCTCGGTCCCTATCGTTGTATGGGCTACTATTGCGGCTATTATTGAAGCTTCTATTATAATAGGGGCTATTCGGGCTATTACAATCACGATCATTATAGGGGTTAAAATTACTACGAGGGCTATCGTTACGTCTACTATAAGAATTTGAGTGTGGGCTATTGCCGTGTCCTTGATGATAACAATGACTATTAGATTTTGGCGTACTGTTTCGATTGTTATATGGGCTATGGTTATTTCTTCCGTTATTATGAAACTCAAGTCTACCACTAAGTCTTGGGCTGAAATGGATATCTTCACTAAATCTACTACTGTTATGAGATCTATCTCTATCACGCAAATCATTAAAAGTGGGGCTAAAATTCGCGCTTTGATTTGACCTATGATTGTAACTGTTGGATTCGTGCTGCAGAGGAGAGTTTTCAAAGCAGTTCTTAAAATTAATCATAGCATTTGTATCAACTGCAGGAGGTGCGTTAACATTATTATTACAGTTATAATTAAGCATCCAATAAGGTTGACTCAGACCCATAAGGGAAGAAGAATTTGGACTTTGTCTAGCATTATCAATAAGTTGTTGCTGTGGAGAGTAAGAAGAGAATTGGTTTTGTGCAGTAAGATCTCTGACACTGGCTTCTTGTGATTCATTATTCTTACCAATTTTAGGTTCTATAGAGTGAACTCCAACACAGTTTGCTGGAGGAATGTTGTACCTTTTATTTCTTGGCTCAACTTTAAGTGGCTTACCAAATAAAGGAAGCTCTCTAAATAAATAATAGGCATATGGCATAGACACTTCATCCTTAAAAGTGACAAATCCAAATGATCTTGGCTTTTTAGTAGATTTGTCTTTTGGTATTGTCAAAGATTTGATTGGCCCTGCCTAGAGAAATAAAAAATAATAAAATGAAATAATAATAATAATAATAATAATAATAATAATAATAAAATTACCTCTTTGCATTACTTTATTTGGCATTTTAATTGTAGTGTTTTGAAAAAAGAAAAATAATACAATATAAAAATAAAAGGTATATAAGAGAGGTTGAATTCTATTTCATATTTCTTATAAATTCAGGTTTGAACCTAAAATGAATGATTTTGGGGTTTCTTAAACGTTCTGACTGAACAAGATTTTACAAGAACAAGAATTACTCATTAATACTAAAAAGAATTAATCTTTTTTTTTTATGAACTACTATTATCATCATTATGAAGAGATATCTTCACACAGTTAATCCTTTTCTTGGAAATCTTTCATTAAAGTGGTCCTAATCTAGAAAATCATTTGGGATGGACCAGATCCGGCTTATTCTGCCTTTTTTTCAGTATCCAGCTATCCAGACAGATAGTACTAATATCCGGCTGGATATAAGGAAAAATATAATTATTAATTATAAGAATTAACACTTTAACATTATTAAAATATATAATATGTTCAATCTCTCCTACTCTATTCTTTAAAACAGTACTTTTGGTTATTCATTTTAAATTAATATAGAGAAGAATTCGAAAATATATTAACTTGTTCACATAAATTACAACTTGAAATAAAATTTTTAAAGATTTTCACAATATAATATATATATATATATATATATATATATATATATATATATATATATATATATATATATATATATATATATATATATATATATATATATATATATATATATATATATATATATATATATATATATATATATAATATAACAAAGCTCTGAACAAAATTTATTATGGTTTATCAAGGTTTTGAGGAATTAACTTTCCTTCATCCTCAGGACACAAAACATAACAAACTTTAATAATTAGCAACACAAACATGATACACAACTTTCAACATTGTTAATAACAAGTGAAAAGATCTGAACAGGAAACAAATGGAAAAACGATACAAAATTGGTGTATTATCCGGTAGTTTAAAATATATATATATATATATATATATATATATATATATATATATATATATATATATAATATATATAATATATATATATATATATATATATATATATATGAGAGAGAGAGAGAGAGAGAGAGAGAGAGAGAGAGAGAGAGAGAGAGAGAGAGAGAGAGAGAGAGAGAGAGAGAGAGAGAGAGAGAGAGAGAGAGAGAGAGAGAGAGAGAGAGAGAGAGAGAGAGAGAGAGAGAGAGAGAGAGAGAGAGAGAGAGAGAGAGAGAGAGAGAGAGAGAGAGAGAGAGAGAGAGAGAGAGAGAGAGAGAGAGAGAGAGAGAGAGAGAGAGAGAGAGAGAGAGAGAGAGAGAGAGAGAGAGAGAGAGAGAGAGAGAGAGAGAGAGAGAGAGAGAAAGAGAAAGAGAAAGAGAAAGAGAAGAGAGAAAGAGAAAGAGAAGAGAGAAAGAGAGAGAGAGAGAGAGAGAGAGAGAGAGAGAGAGAGAGAGATATAGATATATATATATATATATATATATATATATATATATATATATAAATATATATATATATATATATATATATATATATATATATATATATATATATATATATATGCCACATAGTGAATTTGCCAGATAATCAGATACCGTATCTGGTAAATTTCAAAAACCGGATACTGGATATCTGGCTTTTTTATTATCCTGCCAGCTATTCCTTTAAATTCTCATATATATATATATATATATATATATATATATATATATATAATATATATATATATATATATATATATATATATATTATATATATATATATATATATATATATATATATTTATTGCGAAAAAATGTAAAAAATTTATTTAAAGTTTGTAGTTATGAAAAAGTTGATGAATTTTCAAATACTATATTAATTTAACATGAATAGCCAAAGGTACTGTTATATAAAATAGAATAGAAGAAGATAGATAATATTACATATTTGAATAATTTGAAAATTTTTAGTTCTTATAACAAAGAATTTTATTTTTGCCGGATATCAAGATGGATAGTCTGATACCAAAAAAAGGCTCGATAGGCCAGATAGGTTGGATAACCGGATATCCAGTCCATCTTGAATATATATGGTAATACTTACTTGTAAGAAAAGCTCATATAAAAGTTCTTCAGTAACCTTGAAATCAAGATTCCCAACATAAAGTGTTTCATTATCTTCTCTTAATTCAGTCATTTTGTAATCTGTATTAAGTAATTTTTACTTAGCTGTAAAAAAAAAAAAAAAAAAAAAAAAAAAAAAAAAAAAAATATATATATATATATATATATATATATATATATATATATATATATATATATATATAATATATATATATATATATATATATATATAATATATATATATATATATATATATATATATATATCCCAATGCACTGACTGATACAGATAAAATGAATAACCTTAAATTTAAAATTCTTGTAAGAATAGACTTAAAGGTTCTCATTTCCTCACACCTCTGTTATACAAAAATCAAAATTTTACTGTTATATGTAATCCATTAACTCATTTTTTTTTATTCCTATGGCTTCTAAGTATTGATATAGAAACAATTAGTACTAGGTATTATTATTAATATTTTTATATATTTGCCCCTTATCCCTATCCTTGTTTAGTTTCAAAATTACACAACTTCAATATTCTATGAATTAAAATTTGACACCTTTTTATGAAAGTAGACTCGATCCTTTGCAAATATATATTCTTTCCATAAAACTTGTCCCAAAACTCTAAAAACTGAATACATTAACATTGCAAAGGTTCTCTCCATTCGAGCTCCACACAAGCTCACAGGATTATTCCAGATATCACAACTTTTTTTCTGTTCTTTCTTAATTGACTCGCAAGATTCTGAAATTCCTTAACTAATGCTTCTACTCTCTTGTCCTGTCACTTATTATCTGTTCCCATATGAAAGTACTGCATCTTCAGAAAATTCTGACATTTCATCACTGGCAATTTCAATAGTCTTTACCCCTTGATAACAAATATAACAACCTTTCTTTTTATTGATGACAAAGTTCTGTCAAAATACCATATTTGGGAGTGCAAACTGTTAATGTATCAGTCTGTTTATTTGAACAAGCCACATCCCCACTACTACTATTTTCATCTGATGTCTTGCTACCTTCAAGTGAATGGTAAAATCTATTATATTCCAATATATGGTTGTCCTTTGAAGAACTTAAACTATGTCTACTATTACCATTTTTAACTACTTTTAACTACCATCAATCATTGCTATATTAATCACAAAAGACAATTATTTCGGCAAATCTCTTTTCACTTGATCATCAGTGTCTTTCAGCTTCTCATTAGCATTAAGAGAGCTTAATTATAGTAAGCAAGAAGTATCTAATTTTCTTTCAATCCAATTCTGCCAGTAAATTCCTATTCTCTATTTTTAAGAGCTCAAACTCCTGCAAACTATTAACTATTTTTACACATGGATATTTGCATACATAAATCTTGTAAACATAAAAAAGATCAGGCTCTATATTCACACAAGCAAACATGAAACTCCCTATAACATATACTACATAACAAGCCCTTTTCTTAGCTTCTAACCTCCTCCTTACAACTACCACTAGACATATGGAAAATGGTAGTAGTATTATTACAAATGAAAAAAGAAAAATGAATACTGTATAATGGAAATAAAAAATTATAACAGATAAAGTAAGATGAAGGAATTGGCCTACCTAGATTAAGTTTACCTTATCCTTACTCTTTGCCTTACTTTACCTGAACAAACTATCAAATTATTAAAAAGACAAAAAAATAAAAACAGTAATAAAAGCAAATAATAAAATTAATAAATAATTTTTAACCAAAGTTAACTAATTCTATCACGAAATTAGAACATTAGAAAAAGAAAGACAGTTACAAGCCACACGGGCCTATCAAGACTGTCCTAGTTAAAACAATAATTAATGGTAATACTTATATATACATACAACAAAGACTAGGTCTATCTTATCCCTAGTTATCAGTTCTCATGCAAAGATACAAATGAAACTAATCCCCTACATATATTTAGTAAATAATGATATTATACAACCAGTTACACATGCACATGCCATGCAATAAATGAATGCAGATGCAAGTGTGATTGTGCATGTTGGAACAAATGATATAGGTTAAAGGTCAGGGGAACAGATAGAAAGCTATCATTTAATTATGTTATGAATGGGGATTGGCTTGAGACAGTGGACCAAGAAACAGATTTAAGTGTGATTATTATCAATAATCTGAAAGTGGGTGATCAGTGTTTGGAACCAAGGAATAGAGCTAATAAGATGTTAGGTATAATAAATCGCAATGTAGTTTACAAGAGCAAAGAGATTATAAGCAATCAATATAACAGCTATGTTAGGCCAGAATTAGAGTACTGTGCACAAGTTTGGGTTCCATATTTAAGAAAAGACATAGATAAGCTGGAGAGAGTACAATGTCTAGCAATCTTCGGTCGTTCAGGTTATGTTAAGTCGAATTAAGTACGCTAGAAAAGTAAATAATAATAATAATAATAATAATAATAATAATAATAATAATAATAATAATAATAATAATAATAATAATTATAATACTACTACTAATATATTAATAATAATAATAATACTAATAAAAATACTACTTCTACTAATAATAATAAAAATAAAAATAATAATGAATAAAAATAATAATAATAATAATAATAATAATAATAATAATAATAATAATAATAATAATAGGCATAAGTGAAATAAAATCTAAATAATAATAATACACATTTCAATAAATTTGTGTTTATATATCGATGTTGTATAAAGTACATTGCAGAAAAAAATAACGGAACAGTCGAAGGACAAATATGGCAACCTGGTATTCAATTGATTTTGCTATTTTTGTACAAACGAAGGCCAGTCGAAGAACAGTTGCTTCACTATTCGTAGTGAAGATATCAGTTTTTTCTTTTTTTTTAATAGTTTCTCTTTTTATTATGTATTTATATTACTCAACCGCCAAAGGAAAATAAGTGTAGAATGCATTTAAACATATTTTGAGTTCATATTTTCAATATAGTGAAAATAGGAGAGGTTCGTGCTATATCAAATTATTACCGGTTTTTCTATTCACGATAAGCATTGTCTCTCACCCAAAGGGCAAGAGAACAGTTGCCATCGGACCATGAATTTTGAGGAGAAAAATATTTTGAAGATAGAATGAATCTGCCCATCCCATCAAGTATCACAGCCCTTACCTTTTCAACAGAGACAGAAGCATCCCCCGAGAAAAAGCAAGATTCACTCCAATTGTAGTAAGCAAAGAAGCGAGGCACTGTAACCCAATTAGCCCAATCACAGTGCCAGAAACGTTTAGGGCATATATATATTCTTTATTGCCTGTTTAATTCTATTTTCTTTTCTAAATATAGAAAATAGAAATATCCAAATGTTGCTAGATCCATATTTGAAAAGAAAGAATTAGGCAATTTAAAAGACAGTCAATTTCGTTTTTGCAGTATAAATATTTTAGTTTATTAATTTTTTTTGTTTTTCTTTTTATTATGTAATTTATATTACTCTTCCGTGGAAGAAAGGTATGTAATAGAATGCTTTTTCAGCATATTTTAACTTAAAATTTTCAATATAGCAAAAAAGAGGTATTGTGTATTGTGCCAGATAGAATTAATACCAATAAATGACCAAACAAAACAACTTAAAAATAAACAATTTGTTCAAGTAAAATAAAGCTCACTTAAAATACTACCTCCTCTGGTCAAAGAACAACCACCAACCACCACATATATATATTTTTAAGGAAGCAAATTATCTACTTAAGTGACTGGGGCAGTCTCTATAGGCCTTTGCAGCTTCTTACTGTCTCTATTTTTATTATTACTTTAAGAAGCCTACTTTCAAGAAAAATTCCTCACCATGGTAAGGTAAACAACATAATAAGTTTCAAGTATAGGCTATGTATGCCATTAACACAGGCGTAAGTCATCATTAATTAACACAGGCATAAGCTAAGCCTATAATTACAAAGTCAAAAACTGTCCTATTAACCTAATGAATCATTATATTAAAAAAAAATACTTTAAATACATGATTAAATGAATAAATATGCATAATAAACTAAATTATCATAGCCAAACAGCTACAGTAGTGACGATCAAAGACAATCGTTATATATATCGATATGTATATATTCAAATATATTAAAAATTTCTGATGATATTTTTTCTTAGACTATATCCATGACTATATCGGAATAAAAATGTATATCAATATATCGATAATTTTTTTAATATTTCCATATTCTTCTTCCCAAGAGCATTAACTAGGGAGAGACAGGTGGTACCTCTTGCCCCGGCCACAGGTAGGAGTGATGGCAAAAAGAGCTTCTTAATTATTTGAAAAAAGAAAAGAAAATCATTAAATGCTTAAATAAATTATAAATAAATAATTAAATAAAAAAATAAAAAAATACATATATAATTATATATATATATATATATATATATATAATATATATATATATATATATATATATATATATATATATATATATATATATATATATATATATATATATATATATATATATATATATATATATATATATATATATATATATATATATATATATATATATATATATATATATATATATATATATATATATATATATATATATATATATATATATATATATATATATATATATATATATATATATATATATATATATATATATATATATATATATATATATATATGTGTGTGTGTGTGTGTGTGTGTGTGTGTGTGTGTGTGTGAGGGGTGGGGATAGTCATATATATAAATATATACATATTTACATATTCAAAATATTTTTATTAATAATTATAACAATGCATAAATTTAATTTAATTCACATTAGAATCATTATAATTTTCAGGTATATTAACATAACGCTTGTAGTGACATCTTGCCAGAATAATTATTTTCCGGCTTCAAGGACGCACCATCATTAAATAAATTTTGATACTTTTGTCTATCCTTACAACATATGTGAAAATTGTGTCTTTTGAATATACCTATATTTTTGCATGTCCATTAACATTTATGTACTCTAAAGTTGTAAACATTTATATCATAACATAATAATCATCTCTAAGAAGTGTTATATTATTATAAATGATTTAACTAATGTAGCAAACTATATACTGTGACTAGTTTTTCTATAACCAACATAGGGGACTACTTAGTATGAAACTATTATCATTTATATAAAACATTGTAACATTAAGTCATAATTTATACTTTTATAATAACAATGCTAATGTTAATAACCATCTCATCGAGTTATATATATATATATATATATATATATATATATATATATATATATATATATATATATATATATATATATATATATATATATATATATATATATTTATATATATATATATTAGAAAATCCTTATATTTTGCTTCTTAGTAGATAAAACTCTCTATGGTTTTTCAAAATATCAAAATACACCCTAAATCTAGATATCCTTTTGAATGGCAACATCAAAATTTGATGTTGACTGTGTTTTAGCATGGTAAAGACTTTTGCTCTTTCCACGTTTAACGACCAGATTAAAAATGTAAAATTTTGTAGAAAAATTATATCCTCCTCACATTGATGAAATATCTTCCAGAACTTTGTCACTTAATATATTTATAATATAAGGCCATTTAATGTTGAAATTTGAGGTATTCTCATTCAAATGTTTGGAATTGAAATTAGACTCTGAAACTATATTTAGAACTTGACTATCTTGACTTAGACAGTCTGCCCTAAGATAATTTTGCTTAGCTTAATATTTGATTATTTGATAATTGATAATAAGGTAGACCTTTTAGGCATTCTATTGAGTTTAATATTTGACTATTACATGCTTTGATTTAATTAACGGTTCTAATTTGTGGCATAAGGAGTTGTTTTCATTCCCATGAATTTGAGTGGAATGACCCATTTAATTAAAAGGACGATTTGTCTTTGAATTTACCTATTAACTTAAATATAGCCTTTAATTTTTAAAAGGTACTCATCCAAAATTTTAAGTTTTGTAAATCAAAGAAACAATTATTAAGTTTGACTTTTAAAGCTTTTATTTTCTGGCGAGTAACCCCTATTGATTGTTACTGATATTGTTTACCTTTTTAAGGCTAATATATTACCTAGTTTGGTTTATTTACTTTTTATTGGAGTGATAGTAACAGTACTGTTTATTTTAGTCTTCAGGGTTTCTATAATAGTAAATCCCAATATATATATATATATATATATATATATATATATATATATATATATATATATATATATATATATATATATATATATATATATATATATATATATATATATATATATATATATATATATATATATATATATATATATATATATATATATATATATATATATATATATATATATATATATATATATATATATATATATATATATATATATATATATATATATATATATATATATATATATATATATATATATATATATATATATATATATATATATATATATATATATATATATATATATATATATATATGATAAGAACCAAACACAACAGAATACCTCCTTCTAAGATGCCCCTTCCTTACACAACACAGAACCCTCCATCACATCTCCTCTCTGAGAGACCTTTGGGTACGGCCGGCGGCCGTTGCTGATTTCCTAAAGGCGGTGTGGCCCTTCCAGTGAGGAAGGTCCAAGGGGCAAAAATGTAAGTATATATATATATATATATATATATATATATATATATATATATATATATATATATATATATATATATATATATATATATATATATATATATATATATATATATATATATATATATATATATATATATATATACGCTAACGTATATACAGTGTGTCAGATGGATAGGGAGATTTATAGACAAAACGGGATAAGCCCCGTTTGCATTTCAGTTTTAAATTCAAACTACAACGACTATTTTCTAATGAAGTTGGTGTCCTAAAATGTTGTGTATTTTTATACATATATATATATATATATATATATATATATATATATATATATATATATATATATATATATATATATATATATATATATATATATATATATATATATATATATATATATATATATATATATATATATATATATATATATATATATATATATATATATATATATATATATATATATATATATATATATATATATATATATATATATATATATATATATATATATATATATATATATATATATATATATTATATAACAAATATTATCGTTTTGACTGTAAAACGTTTATCAAAAAAAATAAACACCAATATTAAAATGCATAAAATTATCAAAATAAGCCTTTGTTATTTACGAAGCCATTTTAAATTAATTTTACTCTTTTGACTGCAAAAATTCATTACTAAGTAATACTTTTACTATGGTATACCGTGGTTAGGCTAAATTTTTAGCCTGTGCTAATATATAATGGCTAACAAAGTCTATGATGGCTAATAACCCTCACGCCTTTTCGGTAGGGATGCCGATATTGAGAAAAAATCGATATATTGAGTATTGATAATTTAAAAAAATATCATATTGATTTCGATACTATCGGTTAAAAAATATCCATATATCGGTTAAAAAAATTAAAAAATTATATATATATATATATATATATATATATATATATATATATATATATATATATATATATATATATATATATATATATATATATATATATATATATATATATATATATATATATATATATATATATATATATATATATATATATATATATATATATATATATATATATATATATATATATATATATTAATTGGCTTGGCTATAGCATTTCTCACAATGAAATAAAACCTGATCCAGAGAGATTGAGACCACTACTGGAACTTCCTTTGCCATCTGATGCTAAAACACTAAAAAGAGTAGTTGGATTGTTTTCCTACTATTCCAATTGGATACCAAAGTTTTCTGAAAAGATACAATCACTGGTGCAAAGTAAACAGTTTCCCTTGCCAAAAATTGCTCAAGATTCATTTGATATCCTGAAACAGGATATCTGTAGGGCTGTTGTCTGCTCAATTAATGAATCGATACCATTTGTTGTAGAAAGTGATGCTTCTGATTTTGCTATAGCTGCTACACTTAATCAAGGAGGTAAGCCTGTTGCATTCTTTTCAAGGACCTTAAATAATAGTGAGCGAAAGAATTCTTCAGTGGAAAAGGAGGTATATGCAATTGTTGAGGCCTTGCGTAAGTGGAAACATTATTTAATGGGACACCATTTTACTCTAGTTACTGATCAGAAATCAGTTTCTTTCATGTTTGATGCCAAATTATCAGGAAAAATTAAGAATGATAAGGTTATGAGATGGAGAATAGAATTGTCTCGGTATGATTTCGACATTACATACCGTCCCGGGAAGGATAATATACCAGGTGATACTTTGTCAAGATCTTTATGTGCCTCTGTAGATGGGACAGACTCTTTGTTGCAACTTCATAACTCTTTGTGTCATCCCGGAGTTGCTAGAATGGCTCACTTCATTCGTTGTAAAAATCTCCCATACTCTGTTGAGGATGTAAAACGCATGACAAAATTTTGTTCTATTTGTGCAGAGTGCAAACCAAGATTTTATAAGCCTCCTACATCTGTGCTTGTTAAGGCATCATCACCATTTGAAAGATTGAATATCGATTTTAAAGGACCGCTACCATCTTCATCCTGTAACAAGTATATGCTTACCATAATTGATGAATACTCAAGATTTCCTTTTGTGTAACCTTGCTCTGATATGACTACTAAAACTGTTATAAGGTGTCTTTCTCAACTGTTCTCCATATTTGGACTTCCTTCATATGTACACTCTGATAGGGGTACTGCTTTTATGTCGCAAGAATTGAAACAATTTCTTCATGGATTTGGCGTAGCTACTAGTAGAACTACTCCTTACAACCCTCAAGGTAATGGGCAATGTGAGAGGTATAATGGAATTATATGGAAGACTATATCTTTAGCTTTGAAATCTAGGAATCTGCAGGTGGCACAGTGGGAGCAGGTACTTCCACAAGATCTTCATTCAATAAGATCTCTCCTTACAACATCAACTAATGAGACTCCACATGAGAGGCTTTCTGTTTTAGTTAGGTATGGGTTGATTCTCTTGAGGTTTAATGGATGAAAGCCTGTGAAATCATTTTAAGTTTAGCTTTTGAAATATTCCGATCGAAGTTTGTGCAAGTTTTTAAATTCTTATAACTTTCTTATCAATGGCTCGAAATTTACAATGCATAAAGATTTGGGACTCCTGATTCTAAATCTGAAATCCCGGTTCTTCCTTATATTACAAATCAAAGTGGTTTGTAGTACTTTCTGAGCATACAAAAAAAAATTACCAACTTTGGGGGACTATATCTCCTCAACCGTAGCAGATAGAGGAACGATCCACGGTAGCTTCCAAGTTCTAAAAAACATGTAAAATTCAGTTATTAAATATTTTTGCTCTATCTCTCGTAATTTAGAATTTGTAAGAAATCACAGAACCTGATTTCGACAAAAAATTTTGATAATTGTTTTTGATGGGCCATAATATTTCCTGAGATGTTCATATTCTGACTCAGCATTATCTATTTGCATAGGTGATTTAAGCAATATTTAAAGTTTAGCTTACATGGCATCAGTTGTACACTTGAAAAGCTAATAAAAAATCTTATTTCAGGGTAGAGAATTCTGAATCTGGAGTCCCTATCCCTCTACGAAGTAGTATATAGGGCGATTTCGGGGGGTGCCAGATTTCGAAAATCTGGCAACCTAAGCCAGAACGGGATTTTGATTTGCAAAGCAAATCACTCCGCTCAAATTGACCTCACGCTCTTTCCTGTTACCATTTTAGTGGGTTCAACCCATTGAAAATGGCGTCAAGTCTGGAAAAGGGGTCCCTGAGGGGGCCCCGTGAACCCCCCAAAAATGGTATCAGGAAGTTGCCTGAGTTTGCAAAATCGCTGCGTTCACCTCACTCATTTTCCTGTCCAATCCGGGGATACTTGAGTCACTCTCTCTCTATACTATCGCTATTACAATGGACACTGCTCTTCTGAACTCTCTCGTCGCATACCTACTCCATTGAGAAGGGCTCGTGCGACAATGTATCGTATTATAGACCGATTGTGCCATGAAATATACATCCGTGTTCCAGAATCCAAAATTTGGATTTCCCTGTTCTGTACCACTTATTTAAACCAAACTATAGCGGTTAGAAATTCGGATAATATATAATTTGATGATACATGGAACATACGATACTAGAATAAAATTTCAAGGGTCTAACTATTACGATTTTTCAAAAAGAAATTAAAGTTTCAATGAGAAGCAGTAGCAGCGATAAAAACCACACGAACCCCGCCCTGAGGGAGGGCCGCGAATTTTTGGGACCCATGACAGATTCCCTCGTGCAAGTATAAAAAGAAATTCATAGAGATAAAACAAAGCAGTTATATATATATATATATATATATATATATATATATATATATATATATATATATATATATATATATATATATATATATATATATATATATATATATATATATACGACATGAAAAATAACAAATTTTGCTTAAACTTTATTTTATAAAGAAGCAGAAAAGCACTTAAAATTTCTAGAAAAAATAAAAAAAATATCGTTGGTTCGATACTGATGATAAAATATCGATATATCGGCTTTGAAAATATCATCGATATTTTTTCGATACTATCGTAAAAATATCGATTCGATATATATCTAAACCATAGTCTAAACTCTTTCTACCTCCCTACTTTTCAGCTTGATACTTGCTTAATTCGTTAGTAACACAGCCTACACACTTTTAGTACTAAAACAATGGTTCTAACTTGTATTATTGTTTAGATTATAATAGTATTCAGTTATTAAAAGAAAGCAGATTGATTATTCTGTGGATATATATACGTTAGTATTTTTAAAAAAGACTCGCAGATTTCATTCAGCATGTTGGTTTAAAAAAATGATTCATACAACATGAAAACGTGTTTTATTGTAGACTTTTAGGCTTTACTGAAAAACATGTGTAATATAATTTTCATAAGTCGTTAGGTTTGCTCTTTTATCCTTGACTTTGGAAATGAATTGGCTACTTTTTAAGTGAATAAAATTGACTAAATCCTTTTGTAATAATCTGAGTGTCCCTTTAGAAGGTGTTATGTAGTTTACATATGTTGCAGTAGTATTAGAAATGCCTTAGACATTAGAAAATAAAAACCTTATAATTCATTGAAAAATTTGTCAATATTTCAGTTTTTGCGTGTCTCATTTTGATGTGGGTAATTGTTTAGTTCATGGTAGATCAACATTTTTTTAAAAAAAACTACAAAAGGAAACTTAATGAAGCCTGGTTGACCACTTTTTTGTAAATGTATATGTGCCAGTAGTAAATGATTTTTTCCATATATTGAAACTACGAAGATGAATTAATCTTAAATATTTTAGGTTAATTGAAGTGCGGAAAATGATTATATAAACTAAAAATACTGAAAAAAAAATTAAGCATAATAATTATAATGATTTAATAATACCTTGTATTATTTTAATGGCATCATATCATCTGGCTTTGTACTTCCAGGGTAATAATTCGATCTGGCACAAACCTCTCTATTTTTTACTATATTGAAAATATGAAGTCAAAATATGTTTAAATGCATTCTATACATACTTTACTTTAATGGAAGAGTAAAATAAATACATAATAAGAAAACCCACCAAAAAAATTAATAAAAAAAAATATTATTTATCTGGAAAAACGAAATTAACTGTCATGTAAACTATCTTATTCTTTTGTTTCAAATAAGCTTCTAGCACCAATAAACATGGTATATACCTTTCCGTTCTTTATATTTAAAAGAGAAAATGAAATTAAACAGCGAGCTAAAGTAAAAGAGAAAATGGAATTAAACAATGAACTAAAGTAAAAAGAATATATATATATATATATATATATATATATATATATATATATATATATATATATATATATATATATATATATATATATATATATATATATATATACTTTAGTCCTTTTAGTTCCATTTTCTCTTTTACTTTAGTTCACAGTTTAATTCCATTCTCTCTCTCTCTCTCTCTCTCTCTAAGAGAGAGATATCATGCCAGATTGAATATAATATTGATATATGGAAACCGATATATCAATGCAAATTTTTAACATTTGTATTATTATTATTTAGCTTTCATTTCATTTATGCCTATTATTATTTAGATTTCTAGCATACTTAGTTTGACGCATCATAACCTGAATGACTGAAGTTTGCTGTGTGATACAGGCCTAACTGATTGATGGAACATTGCCATTAGTTAAGCCTACTGCCATATAACACCATATATATATATATATATATATATATATATATATATATATATATATATATATATATATATATATATATATATATATATATATATATGGTGTAATATGGCAGTAGGCCTGTATGCCACAGCAACGTTCCATCAATCAGTTAAGCTTGTATCACATGGCAAACTTCGGTCATTCAGGTTATGATAAGTCGAACTAAGTACACTAGAAAACTAAATAATAATAATAATAAAAGCTAAATAATAATACAAATATCAAAAAAACTGCATTGATATATTGATGCTTCTATATATTGAAGGTTGTATTATAGTATATTGCAGAAAAACGATAGAACAGTCGAAGGACAAATATGGCAACCTGGTATTCAATTGGTTTTGCTCTTTTTGTGCAAGTGAAGGCCAGTCGAAGAACAGTTCCTTCACCATTCGGAGTAAAAATATCAGTTTTTCTTTTTTTTAAATAGTTTTTCTTTTTATTATATATTTATATAACTCTTCCGTGAAAAAAAATTATGTGTAGGATGTATTTAAACACATTTTGACTTCATTTTTTCAATATAGTGAAAAATAGAGAAGTTCGTGCCAGATCGAATTATTACCCTTCCAGGTTTGAAGCCACATGGGGCTATCAAGACTATTCCAGTCAAAACAAATAATAATAATGCTACTAATACATGCATCAAAGACTAGGTCTATCCTATCCCAAGTCATCAGTTTATAGTTCTAATATCACTGTGCTCTCATGATTGTCTAATAATTTGTAGTTGCATTGTAGAAGATTTATTCCATAGTAGTGGGTATTTCATTAGTTCAGAGTAGACACAGAATATTTTATACTGTTTAGAAAGCATAAACAAAAGAAATTCATTTAAGAATGTCCAATAAAATGATCTAAACCACTTGTCAACAAAAACAAAAAGAAAATATTAAAAGTTTATTATAAAAAATAATAATGATACATTTGATTCAAAGTTGGATTTGTTTTTGAAACTATTGAAGGTCAACTTTCCAACTAATCCATATTAAAGCAATTTGCATTCTAAGAAATACAAAATAACTCATAAGGTGCTGTATTTATGCTGTACAATATGTAAAAATATTTTTAAATACAATTGACATTTGTTTTTGTTTTTTTAAATTTTGGAAGTTCACATTTCACGGAATGCCTTATTTGAGGAAGGGAACTTGTAGGTAATTTCTACATAGGTTATGCATGAGGGATCCAAGCACCTCCTTCAAGTATGTGAGGCAATCTTTTATTATGTCATAAATACATTTTCCATGGATTTAGTATTTAATTGCATTCAGAGTTTTTATGTATTTAGCGCCCAGCTATATATATATATATATATATATATATATATATATATATTATTTTATTTTTTTAATTTTCAGCCGATTCTGCTGAAACTTTCAGTTATATAGATTTTTTACCGGTAAGAAAAGTCCATTTCAAGCGTTCTTCCGAGTCTATTACGGTTAAAAGTTTTTTTTTTTATGAAATTTTACCCTTTTTTAATTGAATGGCGGTGCCAAACCACTTTTTAGAATGAGCTGAAAATTGGACTATTTATTCAAAATTAAATGGGATACAAAAGTCTCTAATAGACTTTTGTTCCCAGAGTTATAGGAAAAATGTTATAAGCCAAAAACTGACCAACTATAGAAAAAAAAATTTTTTGAACTATAAAAAATCCACCTTTTCAGACAAAAAAAAAAAAAAAAAAAAAAAAACTATGACATTTCCTATTTTTCGTGTGTATAGAGGAGGGGTGGGGCTACAAATTCCTCTATGTACTTTATTCGATGACATTCGTTGGTTTTGAGATATAGCCTTCAAAAATTTCTATTTTTGGCCAAATTTCAAAAATTCCCAAAGTTTGAGAGGCTATATCTCTCTTCAAACAAAGAGCATTTAAATATGCACTAAATAAATATTGTTGCCCTGCCCTCTTCTATAAACAATATTCACAAATAAAAAAAAAATAGGTAGCGTTTTTTATAAATAATTTTTTCCTCCAGAAGGGAACGATTTTTGCAAATTTTTTTTCAAGTGCTTATATAACTTTTTTTCTAGACGTGATATCAAAAACCTATATCCACCAATGCAAGAAATTGGGGCAAAGGTATTCAGCTAAATTTTCAGCTCATGTGGACCAGTGGTTTGATCCAGTTATTCATTTTTTTCAACTTTGGGTCCAAATAAGTTTCAAACCGTTATAGACTCAAAAAAATGCTCGAAATCAACTCAGAACTTCGTGAAAAAATTCACATACTTTGAAAATTTCAGCTCAATCAGCCAAATAATAAAAAAAAAAATCAAACAAAATATAAGAAAATTAAGATTTTTTTTCTTTTCTGTTTCTTTTGACCGCTCCTTTTCTGCTAGTGAATGTTCATCTTTGTATTTTGATTTTAGATACTCCAAAAAGATTTGGTTGAAATTTTTTTACTTGTAGCACACGGAGGTTCTCTTCTAATTTTCTGACTTCAGATGTTAACATTTAGCTATTTCGAGCCTATCCTGAAACATTGTAAAGTATTCAAATACTGCAGAAGCTGATCTTTTAGCCATATTGACTGAAAGTATAAACAAAATAATAATTTTTAAATAATGCAGCTAAATGATACAAGTTTGATTGATACATGGCAATAAAATAACAATGATATGTATAAATACAGGTTAAATTGATAATTTTATATCTTACATTTTTTCAAACTTTACCTTAGGGTCTTACTTAAGTAAACCTGTTGAATCACTATTATGAATTAGAATATATTTTTTTTAATTTTTGTACTTTTTTTAAACTTTAACTATACAAAACTGTAATTTTTTGATTTTTTTTTGGAGAAAATGCATATAATCATTAATTTAAGTGAATGTTGGCTATTCTACTCCTTCCTTACAATTAAATAAACCTTATATCTAATTTTTTTAACCTAAAATTTCAGTGATTTTGACCTCTTTACAAATTTTAGAAAACCCCGGCCAGAACCCCGGCCCCGGCCAAATTCCAACCCCGGTCGGTTCCTATATATATATATATATATATATATATATATATATATATATATATATATATATATATATATATATATATATATATATATATATATATATATATATATATATATATATATAATTTTTTTTTTTTTTTCAGAATTCAAAATTTGTTAACTCCCAATTTAGTGATTTTTTGGAATTAAAAACATTTTAAATATAATTTGGTTATAAAGGATTCAAAAAATTAAAAGGTGAAGGTATTTTTAATATATATATATATATATATATATATATATATATATATATATATATATATATATATATATATATATATATATATATATATATATATATATATATATATATATATATATCAAATTGATTTTGAGTTTTTGTTTGAAGTGCTTTTTTCAAACTAAACTTCATGAACTGGTATTTTAAATCATAAAAAATTACCATTTGAAATGGTTTATTATTAATATTTACAGAAAAGGTACTTTCTTAGGGTAATTTTCTCATTGCATATTTCCTTCATCAAACTCTGCCTAATTTTATGCATATTCCAAGAAACACACTTTTCTTTTTGTATGTTTCCTAATTCCTTTGACTTGCACACTTTCAAATGCCTCGGATCTGGTGGACATGTTGCCCTTCAATTTTTTCCAGCTCTGGTTTAATTTGGTAGGCCTCCATCCATAGGAACATAGGAAATAGAGACAGTTAGAAGCCACAAGGGCCTATCGAGACTGTCCCAGTCCAAACAAATAATAACTATCAATACACGCACGAAAGACTGGGTGTATCCTATCCCTAGTCATCAGTTTACTCATGCAAAGATAAACATAAAACTAAGCCCAATTATACATGCAATATTCAATGAACCATCACCCACTACAAAAGCCCATTAGGCTTAGTCATAGATTGATCTAAAATTCATATATACCCGCCAATTTTGCTTAGTCAAGTCATTCTATATAATACCTAAACCAACTGCTTTTGTTAACTACATTGCGATTAATTATACTTAATATTTTATTTGCTCTATTCCTTGCTTCCAAATATTGATCACCCACCTTCAGATTACTGCTAATAATCACACCTAAATCCTTTTCTTGGTCCACAGTCTCAAGCCACTCTCCATTCATTTCATAATTAAATCCTTCATTTGAGTAACCTACATGAAGAACTTTACATTTTTTACTATTAAAGTTCATTTGCCACCTCTCTGCCCAACCAAGAAGTCTATCTAGATCACCTTGAAGCTTTATGCATCCATCATTATTCCTTACTGAGGTAACCACTTTGGTATCATCTGCAAACTTAGAAACCTTACATTTAAGACCTTTGTCTAAATCATTTATATATATAAGGAACAAAATTGGTCCCAGCACAGAACCCTGTGGGACCCCACTCTTTACCGTTTCCCTTAATGACTTATTACCATTAAGTAATACACACTGCCTTCTGTTCTTTAACCACCATTTAATCCAATTGTCTACCATTCCATCTATTCTACACTGTGACAACTTTTGCATCAGCCTTACATAGGGTAACTTATCAAAAGCTTTGCTAAAGTCTAAATATATGACATCAACTGGATCACCCCTGTCTATACATTCAGCAATATATTCCATAAATTCTAGTAGATTTGTCTGACATGATCTACCCTTCCTAAAGCCATGCTGGGAGTTATATAGTATCTTGTTATCATCTAAATGCTTCTCTATATGACTTTCCTCAGTAAACACAGACGCAAAATAAGCATTGAAAATATTAACCAATTCCCTATCCGAGCTTACTGAATTCCCATCAATTTTAATTGGGCCAATTTTCTTATCCTTGCTTTTAAATTTATAGAAGTTAAAAAACTTTTTCAGGTCTTTATTACTGTTCCTTGCCAAATTAATTTCTGCCAATCACTTTCCTCTTCTTATTGAGTGGTTAAATTCATTCCTAATTCTCTTATAATACTTTGCCCATCAAGGAGACAAAAGAAAAAAAATTAGTACAACTGCAAGCAAGTTTATAAAGAATATGAAAGATTAATAAATTTTAATATCAAATATATTTTATAAATATTTTAAATCTGTAGTATTGGAGCTGTGACTAGAGTAAAAAAAATGTTCACAAGTTATACATCTCTAATGTATGTATACTATCATTTCCAGGTTATTCTGGGAATCAAAGCCAAATAGTTTTCAAGCTAATAAGTAAATTTTACTGAAAGAAACGTATTCAGTTTTTTTTTTTTTTTTTTTTTTTTTTTTTTTTTTTTTTTTTTTTTTTTTTTTTTTTTTAAAGAATAGAATGTTTAATTCCTTAAAGAAAACTCCGACTTCCAAGAAGCTTGCCTTGGAAATTGATCCATCTACATCCAAAACTTTTTGAAAAGATCGTACATCCGACCAGAGTGAAATAGTTACATAACTAGAAAGCTTTCTTTCTTTTTTTTTTCTTTTTTTTTTTTTGTATAGGCAGAAATTAAAGCGTAACTTTTATTTTGCAAGACGTAAATATTAATATATTAATTTGTCTTGGTTAATTATGAGATTTGTTTTAAAAATTATATTTAAATCTTTACATTTTATTAAATGGTATTAGCCTTTAGACATAAGAATTAAATGTTATAGAAATAAGTAGAAGAAAAAAAAAAAAAAGACAAATTGAGGTCTGAACAAAATTGCTGCAGTATTGTCCAATAAGTATCGCCCACTATCTCTGAATTTTAGATCTACATTGTTGTAGTACACTCTTTCACACCTTTTATATTAAAAAAAATATTCGTAAATGTTACAGATGTTAATTTTTACATTTTTCTGTTTTTAAGTTTTATGTTAATGCTTAACTTGCATAATTTTATTTATTTATTTTTTGTTTTAAAGGATTCAAGATGGGGAAAAAGAAGAAGAAGAGTCGAAGGAGAGAGCTAGAACTCTTTAAGGAAGATAATACAGTTCAAGAATTTGAAAATTCTATGAGAAATCATGGAATTAAAATGAAGAGCAAAGTGGGTAAGAAAATGGAAAAAAGGCTTCAGAAAATGGAACAACGCAAGAGACATATGAAAAAATATGATGTGAAATTAGAAGAAGCTGAACGACTCGGATTTCACAAGGTGACAGCTTGCTTTAAAGGTGAACTTGCAATAGATAAGCAGTTTCTCTTATCTAGTATTAAAAACTACGTTGATGAACCCTTTCAAGCTTTTGGAAATTTCATTACTGAAGATTCTGTAAGTTTTTATATTGATGCTAATAAGGGTATCGCTGAAGCAATAAGAAGCCTTAGTAGAAAAATACAAAGTTCGAGTGGACAAGTTATTACTTTGAAAGTAGATTACGTTTCTGAAACCGATTTTATTTTGAACTGTGACCAAATTGAGCTTCTTAAAAATGTAATTTTTAAGAGATACAATCAAGATTCAGGATTATTAAATTTATCTTGTTTGCATTTAGATAATGCATTCATGGAAAGTAATACCTTTGCTCCTCTAGCAAATCAAAGAATATTTAAACAAGTTATTACATTTATAAAGGATACTTTACCTTCTCTTAATGCTCTTGATTTAAGCCACAACAAACTTGATGATAGTTGTCTGGAGCCGCTTAAAACTTTAACTTCACATTCTTTAAACATCTCGGCTATTAATTTTGAGAATAATAACTTAAGAAAATTGCGGCTTTTAGAATCTTTGAGATTATTCCCTTTGAAAGAACTGAAACTTCTCAACAACATTTACCCCGAACGCAAAGGAGCCTCAAATGCTTTCATAAAAATGGTAAAAAAAATATTACCCTTTTTAAAAATACTGGATGGTTGCGATTTAAGCGAAATAGCATTACATCCCAACAATGCAAAGTTTATTAGTTTCAATGTAGCGTCCACGAAACCTCATGTAAAATCTACTACTGAAATATCCGTTTCTGAAGAAAATATGAGAACATTTTTAGAGCAGTATTACTCGTTATTAGATACTCCTGAGAAGGGAGCTCTTATCCAGGCTTATGTCCCTACAGCCAAATTAGAACTTAATTCACAAAATCCACTCATCCCTTCAAAAATATTTGATGGGCATATTGAAATTCAAGAATTTCTGAATTCTTGGCCAGAATCCAAGCATGACCATTCATCTTTTCAGTTGGAAATTTTGAATTTGTCATCTACTGAAGGTGTTTGCCAAATTGAAGGTGTTTGTGGATTTGTTCAAAATGGGGTGACTGTTAAATTTAAGCGTGTTATGAAAATTGTTCCCTATAACGCAGGTTTTTGTTGTGTTGCTGATATGCTTTGTATATTATAAATTGTAATAAAAAAGAGACATTATTTCTTGTTTTGACTACAATTTATTCCAATGCAAAAATTATTTTTCAATGTTTTCCACAGTATATTTTAAAGATAAAATTAAAAACATTATTTAATATTATTTACTTCTTTTACCCCTTTGTAGAAATATTTTTGTTTCAGTTGATGAAATAGAGTTACACGTTTTTCCGTAGTAGTTGTAATACAGTTTTTAAAATTCTTAAGATAGAATTGCTACTAATTTGAGAACAGGAGAATCTTTAATTTTATTCAGGCATTCGCTCTAAATACATTGATTAGTTCAAGAGTCATTGAGAGTGAGAGTTTCTAATTCTTTGCCTAGTGTGAAGAAATCTCGAAGGCTTCTTAAACCACTCGACCTTTTAGAAGCTTGTTTAGAAAGAAAAATGTGATTTTACGTAGTAAGATCAAGATAAAAGTAAACCGATAAAATTAAAGATTGACGAGCCGAAGGTTTGAGTTTTGTGATTTCAAAGGTAGAGTTGGTGGAAGGTTATGTAATGTAGGAAAACTATAATTGAATTTTGAGTCATTGAAAACAAATTTTTACAAATTCGGGGAAGATCAGAGATGTTACTAAAAGAAAGAAAAAAAACTTGGCATTTATTTCCAGTTGAGTGTGAGATCTTTCAAAATGAAAAGTAGTAGATGTTTGTTAGGAGTGGATGGGAGATGATGTGATTTAAAGGAGAAGCACCTCAGTTATTAAATTTAAAATATGAATGACAGTCATCTACAACTTGCAGCAGCTATACAAGAATCAGAAAAAAATGAGAGAATAGATACTAAAGAAGAAACTAGAAATCAAAGTGTGTGCCAGACTTTAAAGATAAATTTCGTTTCCTCCAGCACTACAGCGGAAGTGTCGAAAAATGACCAAGCATCAGAGAAGGGAAAGATAACCAGTAAACCACTGTACGGATCTTATTCTTACAATCAGATAGGATTAAAAGATTTAAATGTTTTTGAAATCTTTCCGTTAAGGATAGATTCGAAAACTTTGGAAAATGCGGAGGTCAAAGCAATAGGTCCGTAGTTAGAGGAATCTTTTAATTTACACAGACTGAATGAGTGCACGCTTCTAGCAAGAATGAAAAGTTGATTGGCGTATACGTAATAGTTACCAAGTAAGGGTAGAAGCTCAGATCTAAATGGCGCAAGTTTTAAAAACTACAGTTAAGATACCGTCATGACTATAAACCATCTTAGTATTAAGCTCAGAGAGCGCAGAAATGAGCTTTTATAAAAGAAATTACAACAGGCATAAATAAGAAGGAGAAATAGATGAGGCAGCTATGGTGCCGCTGGAAGAAATTCGAGTAGATAAAGAGTAAGAAGCAACGTTGGAGTTGAAATTATTTTTGTAAATGCTTTGGCTCCAGTGAGTAGTGGAAATTTTTTTTCCTTGAACACTATATATATATATATATATATATATATATATATATATATATATATATATATATATATATATATATATATATATATATATATATATATATATATATATATATATATATATATATATATATATATATATATATATATATATATATATATATATCACTTCAAAAATTGCCCTAACGAATCGTTGAGACAAAAAAAAAATAATTTCAACATATTTTTTCAGTTATTTTCTTAAAAAAATAAATCGGTGAAACGACTTTCTTATCTTAACGTGTCTTTCCTCTATTGAAAATTTTACTGTGACATTTTTTGCCACTTGTCCCAACGATTCGTTGGGACAATTTTTGCAGTGTATATATATATATATATATATATATATATATATATATATATATATATATATATAATATATATATATATATATATATATATATATATATATATATATATATATATATATATATATATATATATATATATATATATATATATATATATATTAAAAGCGAGGATACATCTCGGTTTCGCGTAGGAGTCGAAAATGGCGTCATTAGGAAGTGGGGTGGGGAGGGGGGGAAGAATTTCATCCAAAAAAGGAATACAATACATGATGAGATTAAAAGTTTATTTATTACATTCCATTTGCCTTACAGATAGATATAAGAAAAAATAATAAAGGCGTTAGTGAAATAAAAGATTCTTCTGTAC
>SEYY01018767.1:2500-5000 GCA_009176605.1 Armadillidium nasatum | reverse complement strand
GAGAATGAGAACTCATTATATTCGCACGAAAGAATATTTCTGTATAAATTTACCTTTATAAATTCGTAGGACTATTGTTTGTGTGTGACTTTTAAAGACTAGTCTTTACTTACTTTTAGGCTGTGCTTTTATGTTTTTAATGGTCGTCAGGCAGCATCGATCGGCCTATTGACCATTTAAAGACTAGTCACAGCGA
This sequence comes from Armadillidium nasatum, assembly GCA_009176605.1. NCBI lineage: Eukaryota > Metazoa > Arthropoda > Malacostraca > Isopoda > Armadillidiidae > Armadillidium > Armadillidium nasatum. The sequence continues at coordinate 4,804 of SEYY01018767.1, read as the reverse complement.
ATAATTAGGAAGGATGGAAAGGGTTCTTAACAGACTGAAATTTTCCCCACCCAATGTTTTCTTCTCAATCACTATGAAATATTAATATAAAAATTAAATTTTTCTGATTTTGACTAAACTTTACATTTAGAAACTAGACGTCCCAAAAAATTTAAAAATAATAATTAAATAAAAAAAAAAAAAAAAAAAAAAAAAAAAAAAAAAAAAAAAAAAAAAAAAAAAAAAATTTAAAAAAATTTCAAAAAATAAAAAAAAAAAAAAATCGGTATTTTCCATATATTCTATCTTAAAATGACATTAACGATAGAAGTTCCATCACCAACTTGGCTAGTAGCAAATATTGCTATATATATATATATATATATATATATATATATATATATATATATATATATATATATATATATATATATATATATATATATATATATATATATATATATATATATATATATATATATATATATATATATATATATATATATATATATATAGAGCTTAAAATTTTTGTTTTTGCTTGTTTAATTAGGGATGCAAGTACAATATTTTAAATCTATATATATAAATATATATATATATATATATATATATATATATATATATATATATATATATATATATATATATATATATATATATATATATATATATATATATATATATATATATATATATATATATATGATTTTTTTTCCTTTTATATGCTCCCAGTGACATTGACTGATTATACTAACTAAATCTAAGCTAACATAACCTTATAAAGCTTAACTTATCCCAAAATGTAAAAGGTAGTATGACGAAAAGGAACGTACAGTATAATCAATCACAGGTATAATTGGAAAAAAGTGTGTGTGTAGAGAGAGAGAGAGAGAGAGAAAAAAAATTCAACAGATTACATCATTAAAAATTATATAATAAGGTATAATAAAATCTCTGAATGGTTTTTTAAACCACTTGTAATACACGAACTTATTATTAAGAGCTCATATTTTGCGATGAAATAATTTATCTAAAAATAACTCGTCATTGGTTGGTTGGTTTGTTGGCTACATTGACGCAGCAGCTCTTCTTGTCTTGGCCTCCTTCGCTCGCCCTCTACACCTGTTGATGAGTTACCTGCTTAAAAGAAGGGAAAAAATAAAAGATACGAACGTTATTAATAAAGTTTACTCTGTAAGATCGCTAAATTTGGATGAAGAATTTATCTACCTACGATGGTTCATCTTTTTCATCCTCTGACATCCCTATATGAGTGCACGGTCAAATACACACACCCATATATATATATATATATATATATATATATATATATATATATATATATATATATATATATATATATATATATATATATATATATATATATATATATATATATATATATATATATATATATATATATATATATATAAACGCTTAGCAAAATCTATTGGAGAAATTTTGGAAACTTTTAAATACTTTGATATTTGCTGCAGTCACTTGCAGAAATAATTGAATCAAAATGTAATATTGATAAGATAATTATTGCATTTATAAAATATTTTAATGAACTTCAAATACAAATAAAAACCGACAATTGATCACTTACTCTTGGGTTCCAGGCACCATAAATATTGGAGAAATTCTCCCCCCTCCCCCCCGCCTCCTTTTTTCATTAATGGGAAAGATTACTTTACTTAACGTGCAAATGGCCGAGGATCCCGAGATACCCTTTCCTGCTTCTCTGATGTTGTTACAATGATGGTTGGTGCACTATGAACTTTGACGTCATTTTCCATAAAAAGAGCTTCATTGAAATAAGAATGAATTAATCATTATTGTATTGTTTCTTCCTTGTATTACTCATCAAATATTGCGTACTATATATATATATATATATATATATATATATATATATATATATATATATATATATATATATATATATATATATATATATATATATATATATATATATATATATATATATATATATATAATGCGTGTGTGTGTGTCACATTTTTTTGTAATGTTATTTGGTATGCTATTTCGAGATTAAAATAATAATAATAATAAAAATAATTTAGAATTAACATTTTCAAATTATGAGTTTTCAATTTGTTACATTGAAAAACAATAGCCTATATATATATATATATATATATATATATATATATATATATATATATATATATATATATATATATATATATATATATATATATATATATATATATATATATATATATATATATATATATATATATATATATATATTATATAAAAGGTTTTCTTATTGCCAACAAATAAACTTTCATACTGCAG
>SEYY01018765.1:132500-141868 GCA_009176605.1 Armadillidium nasatum | reverse complement strand
ACACTTTTCCTAACTAAAATTCTACAAGGATTCTAAAAATATAATTCTTTTTTACATACGTCAAGTAGTTTTTTTAAATATGTAACTAGCTCAAACTGAAGTCTGACCTTAAATTTGTTCTTACAAGCAGTGCCATGAATAAATTACTGAGTTTGCGAGAAAGCAGTGAACCCCCATCCTCAATATCTCCTGTGTAGAAAATCTTCCATTCAATTCATAATATGTTTGATCAATACATAGATTCACTAACACTTTTTTTATTTTCATCAAAATTGTCTTACAACATCTGCAACGCACGCTTGAACTTAGTATTTGTAAACATAGGCGAAAATCGAAGTTAAGAAAAGATTTTTAGTTTAAATTTCTAATGTTATTGGTAATGTTCTCTAAATTTATTACATTTGACTCCGAAATATGCCCAATTAATCCTAGTAGTTGTTTCCCTAACCAAGCAGATAATTGTTAGCGAGACGGCCCAAGTTTCAAATAATGGAACGTAATGATAATAACTTTTATATAATAAAATTTATTTAAGCATATATTATATATTATAATATATTATATATATATATATATATATATATATATATATTAATATATATATATATATATATATATATATATATACATATATATATATATATATATATAATGCAAGGGTATGAGTGTGATTGTAGGTAAAAAAACGACCCTCTCAATCCCCCTTTTATGACGCAACTACGTTAACATGAAGAAGAAGAAAAATAAAAATAAAAAAAAACACCGAAATATTAACTTCTTACTTATTATATCACTCAATTTTGTCTTTTCCAAAATGAAAGTAATTTTAAAACAGAAAATTAATTCTTCTTGAATTTTTTGCTTATAAGTTTTCTTCCTTAAAAATTTAGGAAAAATATTTTAAATCATATCTCACTTGGATTTATTTTTATCGTGTTTCGACTAAAATAATATTATATTCAACATTCTAAAAATATTAAAATCATTAAATATTTAAATATTATATACTTAATTATAATAATAAAAAGCATGCATTGCAAAAGTCTATTACATATCTTAAGCATCATATATAATTATATATAATTATATATATATATATATATAGCGTATATATAATTATATATATATATATATATATATATATATTATATATATATATATATATATATATATATATGTCAGTGTATTGTAAAAGGTTAAATTTATTATGCTGGTGCGAACGAAGCTTTTAAATGAAAATGTTTCTCCAAACAGAATTTTATCTGTTGAATAAAAAATGATGTACTTAAAACATTGCTCACCACAATCCTATTACGTATCCCCGACGTCATATTTCAAAGAGGATTTTCATTTGGTTTTATGTAATTGCTTTTCTATATTTCGTAAATGATTTCTCTTTTTATTTAATATATTTTGTTACGTTACGAAGGTTTTTAAACCAGCAAATGGAATGTAATTATGATATGTTACAGTTGAAGATACTCGTTTATATTATTTTGCAACTGATATATTTTCTCTTAGAAAAATATGTTTTTTTAATTACTTAAAATAAGTCATCTAATAAGCTACATAAAATCAGTCACTCAAAGAATCTCATGGCATGAGAAATAAAATTAAAATAAAAATTCAAAATTTAATTAAAATGGCTGCTGTTGAAAAATGGAAAGGAATGTTTTAAATATATATTAATTGTACTTAAAAAATAGAAATTTGCTTTTTCAAAATTAATAATATAAGGTCAAACTTCTTTTAGCTTTATAATTTATTAAAGATATTATTCTTAGGTTTTTATGATAAAAAAAGTGGAAACCCTTGTAAAAAGTAATTATTTTGAGATTGTAATCTTGTTTTCTCTCAGGACGACAAAAGCTTAATTCACCGCTTCACCAAAGTCATTTTTTTCCACTGAATTGAATAGTGTAATAATTGTGAGTCTGCAACTGACAATCAGATGACTCGTAATTTAAACATTAAAATCTGTTCCATTTTCAAATTCAAATTATCACGTTGCTTTAACCCTCTTAAAAACTTTCAAATGTGAAATATGTCAAAACATTTCCAATCTGTTTGATATATATATATATATATATATATATATATATATATATATATATATACATATATATATATATATATATATATATATATATATATATATATATATATATATATATATATATATATATATATATATATATATATATATATATATATATATATATATATATATATATATATATATTAGAGGTGGACCGGATATCCGCATCCTGCGGATATCCGCATCATTTTTCCAATATCCGCATCCGCGGATATCCGCAACCGCATCCGCATGCGCGGATAGTAAAAAATTACGTATCATGCAATCGATAAAAACTTTCAAAGGCAAAACTTTGTATTGAATGCAGAACCTCTTTCTGAGCGCCATACAGGCGACTATCTTGAAACTGTATTTGAAAAGATGCTGACAAAATGGAAGATTTCATTAAATGAAGTGCACTGCGTAGTCAGGGATTCGGGCACAAATATAAAAAAAGCACTTTCTCTGGCAAGAGTGAAAAATGTAGATTGCTTTGCACACCAAACTCAGATAGTAGTTAAAAATTCCATTATGAGTCAAAAATGTGTATCCGATTTAATAACCAAATGTAGGTTAATTGCTACGCATTTCAATCACTCCGTTGTAGCCCAAAATGAGCTGAAGAAAATACAAACAAGATTAAATGTTCGTCCACTTTCTGTCATGCAAGATATTCAAACACGCTGGAATAGTAGTTTGCATATGCTTGAGAGGATGAGCGAAATTAATGAGGCCATTTGCCTTTATGCTTCAAGCAGCACAAAAATAAAGCCTCTAACAGCTGACGAAAATGACATTTTAAATAATTGTATTAATATCCTTAAGCCTTTTGAAGAATTAACAAAGACTATAAGTTCAGCTGAATCATGTTTGTCAGATGTGATACCACTTGTTTCAACATTGAAAGTTGTGTTAACAAATGTTATTAAGTCTAAGGGAGTTTCAAGGATGACTGAAACATTAATGAAGGAGATGAACGACAGATTTGAAAACCTGGAAAATGATGATGCTTATACAATTGCAACCTTTTTAGATCCTAGGTACAAAACAAAAATTTTTTAAACCACTTGTTTCTCAGAATGTTAAAATCAAATTAGGATGCTTATGCGATGAGATGATAGAAACAGCTAAAATAACGCCTTTCAAGAAAAAGCAAAAGCTCTCAGATACAAAAGAAACAAAATCTGTTAGCTTAAGCATTGCTAAATCAATGAAAGATCTTCTAGCTTCCAGCAGCGATGAAGAATCACAGTCAGAAGTGTCAAAGGATACAATATCGATTATTGAAAATTATCTGAAACTCCCACGTTTGGAGGCAGATAAAGACCAACTGGTTTGGTGGAGAGATAATTGCAAAAGTTTCCCTTTTCTTGCTGAGCTGGCAAGGACTTATTTAGCATGTCCTTCAACTAGTGTTGCTAGTGAGCGTCTTTTCAGTGGAGCAGGCCTCATTTACGACGAAAAGCGAACCAAACTTTCACCTGAAAGAGCCCAAAAGCTTTTATTTCTAAAAAATAACTTACCAATTATTAACTTCAAAATGGAATATGTGAAACTGTGAAGTGTGAAGGTAATACTGAATTACTGGCTATATATATATATATATATATATATATATATATATATATATATATATATATATATATATATATATATATTATATATATATATATATTATATATATATATATATATATATATATATATAACCTTTTTCCAAATGGGTGGAGGTTGGGGAAAGAGGTTGGTGGGGTGTTCAAGAGTTGGGTCCCGTCCCACACCCTGGTAACATAGATTCTGGATATTATATTTAAAATTCCAAGAATCTATGGCAAAAACTCTTAAAAAATTAAACTATCCGCATCCGCATCTGCGGATATCCGCAATTGAATATCCGCAACCGCATCCGCATCCGCGATAGTAAAAAATTACTATCCGGTCCACCTCTATATATATATATATATATATATATATATATATATATATATATATATATATATATATATATATATATATATATATATATATTATATATATATAATATATATATATATATATATATATATATATATATTTTATATTATATATAAATTTTAGGTATATATCGGTATCGGTAAAATTTTGGTATCGCTCCATCCCTATATATATATATATATATATATATATATATATATATATATATATATATATATATATATATATATATATATATATATTATATATATATATATATATATATATATATATATATATATATATATATATATATATATATATATTATATATATATATATATATATTATTAGTTAGTTATTTATTTTGTCTCCTCTGGTGGCAAATGTCAGATGCCTAATAATTTCCACCAGAATTGGAGTAGTACGGAACCTGGTGGTTAAGCGCCGACATGTTCTGTTACTCAGCTCTTGAAAGTGTGCAAAGCGAAGGACGTTGAAAAAACAGATTCATTGAGTGTTTTCCAGACTTTACCAATAGAGTACATGTAAGATTGAGCATAGCGGTTGTCTAGGGTCAGAGAGTTGGACAGAGAAAGGATGAGACTGCACAGAAAGACGTGTCGCACGAGCTCTTCTAAGTGGAGGAGGTGTGCGACGTGAGAGTTTTGAAGAGCAGCAATCATTGTAATAGCGATTGTATAGAGAGAATGACCCAGCAATTCGACGGAGAGAAAGAGACTGTTAGAGAATTAGTGAGAGTGAGATATTTGATAAGACAAAAAGCCCAAGACTCCACCTTGTCAAGGAAAGCAATATGAGTGGAACCACCCCATATGTGTGAGGCGTACTCCATAGAGAGGCGAACAGCACTGGGGTGGCATGAAGAAATTCTGAAGGCTTCTCAGAACACTTAACCATTTTGAAGCTTGTTTAGATATAGAAGTAATGTGATCCTTCCAAGATATATCACGAGAGAAAGAAACACCGAGAATATCAAGGACAGATGAAGGTTTGATTTGTGTGTTTTCGAAGAGGATTGAGTCGAGTAGAGAGATGGACGAACCGAGTTTTTGAGGCATTGAATACGACTATGTTTTCTCTGCCCCAAATTGAAATACGAGAAAATCAGAGGTTAGTTTCTCCAAGGCTACAATTTTAGCGTGAATTAACTGCTGCTGGGAGGGCGACTTTCAAACTGAAAGGAATAATGAAGTGTTAAGTCATTAGCATAGGAGTGGATAGGGGATAAAGTAATATAGAGAAGGTCATTAATAAAAAGTAGAAAAGTGTTTGGGACAGAAAAGAACCCTGAGGAACCTCATTTTTTATAGAATTAAAACGATGAAAGGAGGCCGTCTAAAACAGCAGCTATTGAAGACCGAAAAGGAAATCGGAGAGAAGACTACAGACAGAAGGATAGATTCTGAGAGAGTGAAGTTTAGAAATCAAATTTTGTGCCAGACTCTATCGAAGGCTTTCGATATGTCGAGCGTGACAACAAAAGATTTACCGAAATTGCGGAGGACCAAGAGTCAGAGAGAAGGGAAAGGAGATCACTAGTCGAGCGTTTTTTTAGCGAAAGCCATACTGGCGATCAGATATAAGATTTGAAGAAATGAGATGTTTCTAACTCTTCCTGTTAAGGCTGTTAATGATAGATTAGAAAGTTTTAGAAGGAACGGAGATTAATGAATTGGGACGGTAGTTGGAGGGTTGAGAGGGTTCCCCCTTCTTCGGCACAGGCTGATTGAACGTACGTTTCCAGCAAGAAGGAAAGGTTAAAGTAGAAAGACATAGACGAAATAGTTTACAAAGGCAGGTTGCAAGCTCAGGAGCACGTTTTGTGAACTACAGGAAAGATACCACCAGGACCGTACGCATTGTTAGTGTTATGCTCAGTGTGAGCAGAAATGACATCTTTAACAGATATTACAATTTTAGGTATAAAAGAGTAGGAAGGGCTTGAAGGAAGAGAAATAGCTTACTTGGTAGGCCTCTGGACCTTGCCCACCGGAGGATATATATATATATATATATATATATAATATTATATATATATATATATATATATATATATATATATATATATATATATATTATATATATATATTATATATATATATATATTATATATATATATATATATATATATAGCGGCTCCGTAGCTCAGTCGATCGAGCACTCGTCATAGCAAGCGAGAGGTCCAGGGATCGAGGCCTGGCCGGAGCGGGAAATGTGAGTGATTTCTCCTTGCGCTTAGCTCCGAATGACTCAGTCGTTAAACGAGTACATCAGTGGAGTGCTCTTGCCACTGATGGGAATAATCTCCGGCATCCGCGATAGGCCTGGCCCAGCCAGCGGTATCCGCTGTTGGCCCTTGAAACCCAAGGATCTTCCTCGAAAAATCCCACTGACAGGATGAAAGTCCTTCCTGGGGGAAGATGATTATTTTATTATTTATTTATTATATATATATATATATATATATATATATATATATATATATATATATATATATATATATATATATATATATTAAAGACTGCAATAACCGCAGATTAAAACACAAACTAAAATAACCCAGTATTAAAACAAATTATAGGCGAACGTTTTCGGACTGACGTCCCTTTTCAAACCAAAGTTAAATGAGTTAAAAAGTTTTAAAATATATATATATATATATATATATATATATATATATATATATATATTATAATATATATTATATATATATATATATATATATATATATATATATATATATATATATATATTATATATATATATATATATATATATATATATATATATATAAAGTTGCTCCAAGGAAGGTAAGTATAACAATGCAAGGAATCGTCAGAGAGTAAAATGGGAAATGCTCACCGTCAGTTCAAAAGGAACATATCGGTACAACATTTTCAACAATCTATATATAGTTATAATTCAAAATTATGTCCTCTTTTCACAATTAATTAATCTGTTATATTTTGGGACTAATTTTAAACTGTTTAAAACAAAATCGTCAACATCTAGACTCATTTTATTATCATTAAAAGTGTTTAAATTGTGAATAACAAATGACTCAATTAATTTTCTTAAAAAAAGTGTCGTTTTCTCTACAAATTACCTTAGCATCTGTAATCAAAATTTTATGATTGTTTTCACATCTATGTTGATATACTCGTAGTGCACTGCGTTCATTGCCCATTCTTAAATCATAATAGTGTTTCGTCTTGTAGAGGCTGTTCCGGGTGTTATGTTGGTGAAAATGTTGATTTTTCAAGACGAATGTATCAACACGATTATGATTTAAGAATGGGCAATGAACACAGTGCAAAAACAATAAAAAACAATATTGTCGACTTATTTAGAACTGCAAATTGAGGAAACTTGAATTCAAACCGCTATCACATGTTTGTACGATTTGAATGCTCAGTGCTTCTCGACACTTCTTTGGGAAACGACATTGCTAACACAACACAATGGAATGAACATTTCAGTGCGACAGTCCAATATTTTTTCCCTTTTAAACGGCATCGATCTGTTGACTTTGACTACAGTGCTTACCATCTGAAGAATATTGTGAAAGAAAATGTGATTGAGCGTAAATTCGACCCTCGTATATTTTGTGTTCCATCCTTTATGAAACATCTGATATGATGAATAATTTTTCAAAGAAATGAGCTCATTAGTTAAATAAAATTTATCACAATCTTCCACTGTAACGTCGTTATTTATTTCCATCTACATTTAAAAATCTTTCAATGTCGGATAAGGTAAGATGACATAAAGGGCCTTCGTCCCGCACCTTTGGAATTGCTATAAATTTGCAACCAACTAAATTAAGATCTTTGTGAACTTGTGCTTTTTCTAAGCTCTGTCAATTCCGTAACTTCTCTTGAATTTGACTCAGGTATGTAAATAGGTTAAAGTTATTACTCTGTTCTAAAATTGTGTTTATTATATTTATTAATCTATGTATTATTATTATGACAGAGTGTGATTTTTTAGAAGAATACAACCTTAAAAAGCAAAATATTTTCTCTTGGCATTACAGCAATTAACAACTATATTCATTAAATTGCACATAAAAGATATTACCAAAAATTCAAGGACGTTATTCTAACCAAAGTTTATTCTTCAAAGCTTAAAAATAATAATAAACTAATGTATCCTCTTTCTTTATTGCATTGTCCTGTTAAACAGTTGCTTAAGTGTGCAAACTATGAAAGCAAAACCACTTTTCATTATTATTATTATTACTATTATTACTATTATTATTATTATTATTATTATTATTATTATTATTATTATTATTATTATTGTTATTTTATTGTTATTTATTATTATTATTATTATTATTATTATTATTATTATTATTATTATTATTATTATTATTATTATTATTGTTATTATTATTATAATTATTATTATTATTATTATTAATTTTGAATTAGCCGTAAAATTTTTATTTATATTTCCAAACACTTTCTTCAGTCTCCTTTGGTCGCTTAAAAACTTCCAATGTAACAAAATAATTGAGAAACCTTTTTCTTCAATATATATATTATATATATATATATATATATATATATATATATATATATATATATATATATATATATATATATATATATATATATATATATATATATATATATATATATATATATATATATATATATATATATATATATATATATATATATATATATAATATATATATATATATATTTGTGTGTGTGTATGTGCTTGTGTGTGTGGTAATAGATATATGAAGAAAAGAACAAATATTGGTATAATGTGAAAAAGACATTGGAAGCCGTTTTGTTGGTTTTTACCGAAACAGAATAATTTTATTGCGAACTTTTTCCACTTCTGGAGAGGAACGAAGAGTAAGGAAGGAAAACTCTCTTTCGGACGCTGCAAATTCAACGTCATTCTTTTTAAGACCAAATAATGATACTTTAATTTTTCAATTAAAATCTACTTTCTTCTCTAAATTGATTTTTAAATGTTATTTAAATTATTCTTATTTTTTTAGGCTCTTATATCAGCGCGCACACCTAATATATATATATATATATATATATATATATATATATATATATATATATATATATATATATATATATATATATATATATATATATATATATATATATATATATATATACATAAGAGAGAGAGAGTTAAAGCTTGAAAGTCAATAATGTTGGAATATTGTTGGTCGAAGTTTTGAACACTGCAAAAAAAAGTCATGTCCTTTTATGTTACCCAAGAGTTTATAAAAGATAAGAAACAGCCATATATATATATATATATATATATATATAT
>SEYY01018765.1:85000-125000 GCA_009176605.1 Armadillidium nasatum | reverse complement strand
CGATAGCGAACACCATTCACAGTAACTGCCTGACCGGCCTCATTTTGGAAAAAATACGGCCCGATGATGCCGCCAGCCCATAAACCACACCAAACAGTCACTCTTTGTGGGTGCATTGGTTTTTCGACAATCACTCTTGGATTAGCATTCGCCCAAATGCGGCAATTCTGCTTATTGACGAATCCACTGAGGTGAAAATGTGCCTCATCACTGAAGATGATTTTCCTCGAAAATTGATCATCCACTGTTGCCATTTCTTGCCACCATTCTGACCATTGACGACGTTTTGTATGGTCAAGAGGCTTTAGTTCTTGAGTCAATTGCACCTTGTAAGCGTTTAAATGCAAGTCTTTATGCATAATGTTCATCAACGACGAGCGTGAGAGGTGCAATTGTTGGGCACGACGACGAGTTGAAGTGGATGGCTCCTCAGCCACACTATCGCGAACAGCAGCAATATTTTCTGCAGTACGAGCTGTACGAGCATGCACTGGTCTTTTCAAATCTCCTACAGACCCGGTTTGCTCAAATTTTTTCACGATTTTTCCGATTGTACGCACATTTGGACGATTAAATTGACCAAAAAAATCACGAAGTGCACGATATGCATTTTGATTTGAACGCCCATTTTCATAATAAGCCTGAATAACTTTAACACGTTGCTCCATTGTGTATCTTTCCATGGTTCAAATTGAGTAAGTCTGAAATTGAAAAAAGTCAAATGAAATGCAGTAAAAAACTTGACGTTTAGGTGTGGTTCACATTCAACATCGGCCCATACAATTTAACCACCCTATATATATATATATATATATATATATATATATATATATATATATATATATATATATATATATATATATATATATATATATATATATATATATATATATATATATATATATATATATATATATATATATATATATATATATATATATATATATATATATATAATATATATATATATATATATATATATAATATATATATATATATATATATATATATATATATATATATATATATATATATATATATATATATATATATATATATATATATATATATATATATATATAATATAATATATATATATATATATATATATATATATATATATATATATATATATATATATATATATATATATATATATATATATATGGTGGCTCTTATTTTCGAAGTTTCAATTTTCTTCGAACTACTCCCTCGTTTGGTTTCATTTTATAAGGAAAACATCTGTTTAAAATTTATTCTCAACTGTCTAAAGGGAAGGAGTGTCCCTTGCTTCCCCTGGGGCCTTGAATTTCGGAAAAATATAAATGTCTTAGGAAAAAATCGTTTTGTTTGTTTATCTTTCGAAATATTTATTATATGCAAAAAATATGTTGTACCAAAGTTTTAGATCTATTAACCGTGGACACTTTTTTTTATTTTTATTTTTTTTATATCTCCTACGGTGGGCAAAGGCCAGAGGCCTACCAAATTCCACCGGAGTTGGGAACGATTCCGTTACACATTATCTTATGCCATTTTTTCTCGTACGACTAATACTTTCAGAGAAATATGTGAATGTAAGTCACTTATTTACACTAAAAAGTTTCCATTACCTGGAAACTTGCTGCGGTAACCATTTACAGCCTGAAGCACATACTCTTTCTGTTGCTTGTTTTTCGTAAGTTGCTATAATCTTCCATAAGCTTGACAGTTCTCTCGGCGAATCATTTTTGACTTTCAGTTTATTTAAAAATTTCAGACCTTTTACAAAACTTTCAATTTTATGCCATGTCATTGGACCTCCCTCTTAAGGGAGTCATCCATTCAAGTCAAATCTTTCGAAAAATCTAGTTTCGATTGAAATAAGTTATTCAATTCTGTTGTTAATAATTTCTGTGATTTTTCCGATTTTTAATTATATTAGCCTCTTATTTTCCATTGAAGATTTTGTTTCGCTATTTAAAGCATTTTCCATTTTCGTTTTAGATTTACATTTCCAATGCGCATCAAAGAAAGTTAATGCTATAACTTCAGGCCTCAAATACCATAAATGTTTTTAATAAAGCAACACAACAGATGCTACAATTGATAGCTTGATATTCAAAAAGTTTCGAAAAGAAACTGAAATCCAGATATGGTGCTTTTGCAGCAGAAGGTGCTGAAAACCATGATTAGACATTCACTAATCAGAAAATTACATATATATATCACAGATAGCGTTCTCCTTTTGTGCTCATAATACAAATTCACCACGAAAACGAAAGATTTGCAATTTATAAATAGCTTTTGCAATTCAAATTCCAGGAGGATAGATAGTCCCTGGAACACGGAAAGATATTCCACAAGAAGGTGATTCTCCAAGGAAAATTGTTGGTTCTAGAAATTCCCTGTAATTCTCTCTAGGCTGCTCTTCACTGAAACTATATCTACAAATTCAAGAATTCGAGATGCACTCCCTAATTCAATCTTCTCTTAATTTTCTCACTCCCAATCCCTAGTCGGTAATTATAAACATTGATTCCAGACCAAACACGGACCACACATACACACATACAAACACATCTGCAGTGTTATCCATCTTTTCCTCGAAAACGGTTCTAATAATGACTTCATATATGTGATATCCACAAGGTAAATAGAGTTTATTTTCTAAAATATCTTCTATCAAAATGCACGCGCCCCTAAAACATCCATTATTCGTTGCTGTCTTATCGAAAACCGATGTTTTACCATATTTCTGAAAACTTCATTAAGCAAGACTTTCACAAACAGAATACGCCTGCTCTTTTCAAGTTCCAGATTGTAATACAGGTACTGCAAGATCTTGCTTAGTGTCACTATTCAAAAAGAATCACTGGAAGTCTATGCACAATCTATTTACTTGTTAACGCTGGTAGTATTTACCATCCCAATGCATTACAACAGCGTCCAATCTGGTTGCCTTGAAGTGCTTCTTAATCTCGGTTGCTATTTCTTTTAGCGTTTGTTTTCCTTAGAAATGAGAATAGATGATCTGTTGATAAAAAAAAATCATCGACATCATAGTCCAATACCTCAATTGTAGCAATCAGAATATGAACTGCATCTCTATCACTAATTTTAAATTTATTGAAGGCCTCAATTTACGGTGCAATCTCTTTCATTTTTCTTCTCATGGTACTTCCATATTTTGCGGGAGAGAATGTTCTAGTACAACAGTATCATTTGACTTTCCAGCAATTGATACTACTGATTGAAGATGACGAAGAAACCAATTCTGCAGTTTGCTCTGTAAAAAATAAAGAGGATTCAGTGATACGACATCAAATAAAACAACGTAAATGTGCAAATATATCAGTAATTAATTATTGGATATTTTTTTAATTCATTACTTATGTAATGGTTCGTATTCACGCTTAAATCGCTCTTTTTTCATTAAGATTGTTTCCTCTTGCTCCACAGCTCTTCTGTCTCTTTCAAGTTCATTGTAATCAATTCCGTACACAGAATCCCGGACGTCCTTTTAACCTTTGATAAATCAAAAACTGCTTATCTTCTTCGATTGAAATTATGTCAAAAGCGATTTCATGTGCAATATGTCAAAAAAAGATCCTCGAGTTTCCATTTGGCATCAACTTCCTCTTTCTAATAAGATTCCGATGATCTACCAGCGGGTTTTTGTATTTGACTCCATTCTTAGTACATTTCGTCTAATTTTGGGATGCAGTATTTTTCTATAGTAGTTTATTCTCTTCAAATGAGAGAAACGTGTGACATTGATTTCATTGCTTTTAGTATGTACGAATTATGATTAGTGTCGGCGACAGATTTTTGGAGATTGAAAAGATGTTGCCCTGTTTATCTGCTGACTAATTATGCATAATATTGCGTCTCATTTGTAAAAATTTTGCAAGAAATTTTCCCTCTTTCCATAAATATTGGTCATTTTGAAATCACTGGAGCAAGGTTATAAAACGTTTAAGATCATCTTAGCTTGTTCAATTAATAAAGATATTTTTACCATTTCTATTAAAATTTGTCTGATAATTTTTTTTCCGTTTTCCAGTACCTATATGAATAATTTTCAACAACAAAGTTTGTTCTTAAATTTTTAAATTTTACAAATAATTTAACTTTGAAACTATCAAAAAAGATAAATCAGAATGAACGTGTTTCTCTTTGTTAGTTAAAACCTTTTTGGGGATAAAATAAGGTTTTTGAATATAAGGATCATGTAGAGAACATTTTATTAGCAAATAATAACCATAATATTTCAAAAACGATTGCAAATGAACTTTTTTTTTATCATTAACATTTAGAATTTTAAAAAATCTATAAGAATAAAGGGAAAAAAAGTGTTTTTATGGACAGGAAAAGAAAATCATTTTAAAGGGTAAAGATTTATAAAAATATTTAGACAGATTGAGACGAATCACCACAGTGGTTTCTCTTTTATGGGGTTTGACCCAAGGGGTGCCTTTTTTGACTTTTTTTACGAAATTCTTTATAAAATATGTAAAACTTTATATTTTTTTAAACTTTTTTCGCTAAACTTTTGGAAACATATGTAGGAATCAAAAGTACATAAGACGATGGAGATAAGAGGTATATTAGATAGTTTTGCTTTTGATCAAAACCATTGAAAATTTTGAAATTTATAGTTTTTGAAATTTTTTTTTTGCAAATATTTTTCTTTGAAAAGTGATATATCGAGAAAATCGCAGAAAACAAAAATCTTACTGTTGTACAAAAACAACTTTCCATGTTTGAGTGGTCATATCTCAGTAACCATTTGGAATTACGAAAAACTAATTTTATATTTGGAATTAGGAGAACATTTTTTAAAAAAGATATTCTAAAAACGTTCAAAAAAATATTTTTTTAATAAATTTTCCTTATGCGCTGCATAGAAGGGAGTTTCAAGGTCATTTAAAAGTCATTTTCTAAGGAATTATTTGGAATTATGAAAAACTAATTACAGATTTGGAATCAGCAAAGATTTTACTGAAAAGATATTGAAAATAAAACAGAAAAGGCAAATTTTCACTCTAACAAAAGTTGGCGATCTTCAATTTTAAAAAAAATTGGTGGGTCATGCCATACTTTGAGTGTTATATCTCAGTAACGATTTGAATTATGGAAAACTAATTACATATTTGGAATTAGAAAAAAAATTCTATAAAAATACTATAAAAATGTTTTAAAAATTTTAAAAGATTCCCTTTGTGGGCCCCATATGCCGCCAAATTCAAGGTCATTCGACAGGTGTCACTTTAAAAATCTTTTACTCAGGAAATGTTTGGAATTATAAAAAGTCTTTTACATATTTGGAATCAGCAAAGATTTTACTAAAAAAAACTATTGAAAAAAATGCAGGAAATTTCTTCACCTCCCAAAGTGGGGGACCCTTAGTTGGAGGGTGCCCTTATCATATTTTGTTTTTTTGAAACAGTTAACACTTGCAAACTTGTAGACCAGTGGATCATTAACCTTGGTTTTGTTTGAAAAGTGTTGCCGTCAGGCAGGGCAGGGTATGATTTGTACAAATAGGAAAGTGTTCCGGAAGAACTCCCGAGAAAACTGATATAAATATAAATCTGAAACCGAAATAAAAATATGTATTGCATTGCTTAAGTAGAGTTTTGAAGGAAGACTAAAAAATTCCTGATAATGGTGAAGGCAGAAAGCAAAATACTTTTTCACCTAAATAAGGTGATCAATGGTGAAAATTTTGTCCTTCAAAAACAATTAATTAATTGAAATATGGGTTCGAAAACAGCAGAATGAGAATATATATATATATATATATATATATATATATATATATATTATATATATATATATATATATATATATATATATATATATATATATATTTTACCTAAAAAAGCTTTTATAAGTAAAGTCGTCGTAGCTTAATGTCACCCTAAATATCAATTAAGGTTCCTGACCAAATTTTTAATTCTTCAAGAAAGGGATTATAAAGTATTTTATATATATATAATATATATATATATATATATATATATATATATATATATATATATATATATATATATATATATATATATATATATATATATATTTCACTATCACCTTTCCCACTTTCGTGGGTGGTGCCCGCCACAATTCTCTTACAAACATACCCATTCTTACCTTTCAACCCCTTTCACCACCGCCCTCCATCTCACTCTGTCCTCCGCAAGTCTTCTACCCTCTTCTAAACTCAAATTCCTTCCACCCAAAATCTCTCTCACTCCATCCATCCATCTCCACTTTGGCCTTCCCCTCCCCCTACCACCATCCACCTCGGATCTAAGTACCTTGCCCACCATTCTGTCCTCATTCATTCTACACATATGTCCAAACCATTTTAGCACACCCTCCTCCGCTCTATCAACTATACCCCTCTTCCATTTACACATCTCCCTTATTCTTTCATTTCTAATCCTATCAATCCTTCTCAATTTACATATCGCTCTCAAACCTTTCATCTCAAAGACATTCAAACTTTTCCTCGCTCGAGCATTTATCATCCATGTTTCACACCCATACATTACAGAAGGTAAACACATACATTCAAACATTCTTATCTTTATTTCTTTTGAAATGTTTCCTTTCTTCCATACTTCTCTTAGACCCCCCCCCCAACACTTTCATTCCCTCTACCACTCTATTCTTTATTTCTTTTTCCGTTCCACCCTTACCTTCCACCAACATTCCTAGGTATTTGAATTCATTCACCTCCTCAAGTTTCCTTCCCCCACTTCTACACCTCCCCATTCCTCCCTCCACATCTCTTCATCCCCACCTCCAATCCTCATAACCTTACTCTTCGCTGGATTGAACTTTCAATCTCATATTTGCACATTTCCCCTCAAACTCTCTCACAAGTATTCTCAACTTTTCTTCAGATTCTGCCACCAACACCGCATCATCTGCAAAAAGTAAAACATTCACATCCCATTCACCCTCCATATTACTCGACCTAATACCCTTCCCTTCTCTCTCCATTCCCCTAATTACAGTATCCATCAATAGATTAAATAGCCATGGCGACATAACACCTCTGTCTCAATCCCACTCCTATGCTAAACCAGTCCGAAAGTTCTCTCTTCACCCTCACTCTTGATCTACAATTCGCATAAAAAGCTTTCACCCCCTTCAGTAATTTCCCTTTCAACCCCCTTTCCATTAATATTTCGAATAACTTTCTCCTGCATACTCTATCATATGCTTTTTCTAAATCCAGAAAACATACATACCCCATTTTATTTTTTTCACGCAATTTCTCTGTAATCAATCTCAGTGTGAATACCTGGTCCACACATCCCCTACCCTCCCTAAAAACCCCTTGTTCCTCACCCATTCCCTCACTTGTCAATTCTTTCATTCTCCTCACTAACACCTTCTCATAAATTTTTCCAATCACGCTCAGCAGACTAATCCCCCTATAATTTTTACACACCATCTTATCACCTTTTCCTTTGTATATGGGTACAATGTATGAGTCCTGCCACTCCTGATGTACTCTCCCTTCTCTCCAACACACATTAAACAATCTCACCAACCAGTCAATCAACTCTCTAGGTCCTTCTTTTATCATCTCTCCGTATATACCATCCATTCCTGCTGATTTTCCTTTCATTACCTTTCTCACAGCTACTTCCACCTCCTCCTTACTAATATTTATCTCCTGATCCTCGATAACTGCTTCTCCATCATTTTCAACCCTTCCCCCATTACTAAACTCTATCCCTTCGTTCAACAATTCACTAAAATACATTTTCCATCTTCTCTCAAACATCCTTCTCTCCCTGTAATATTTCACCATCTTCCCCTTTCACTCCCTCTCCCCTCTCTTCCCCTCCTTTCCTCACCCTATTTACCTCTTTCCAAAACATTTTATTTCTATCCTTAAAATTTTCTCTAACTTTCTGGCACATTCCTCTTCTACTCTTCTTTTTGCCCTCTTGACCTCTCTTAAACCTCCCTACACCTCTCCCTATATTCCTCCCAATCCAGTGCCTATTTTGTACCCAAATACCTGTTAAAGGCGTCCTTCTTTCTTTTCACCATATTCTCCAAATCTTCATTCCACCATTCACTACCTTTCCTCCTTCCATTCCCTATTTTCTTCACCCCACACACACTTCTCGCAACCTCCATTAAAGCTATCTTCAATTTATTCAATTCCTCTTCAACATCCTCCACCTTCACTCCTCAATACCTCTCTCCACTTCTCTCTTATTCCCCTTTTGTAATCATCTCTATTTTCCTCTTCTTCTAGCCTTTCTACCCGCACCACCTCTACCACCTTCTTTCTCACCTTTACTTCCTCCCAGCCTCCTTTAACCTTGACCCTCGCCACTACTAAGTAATGATCAGATATACCCATGGCTGCTCCTCTTAATACATTTACATCCAATAATCTACTCCTTTCTTCCCATCTTACACATACAAAATCCAACAGTCCCTTCTCCCCATTCACTCCACTCACCCATGTATACTTGTGTATATCTTTCTTCATAAACCATGTATTACCAATCATCATTCTTCTTGCAGCACACATTCCAATTAATTCAGTCCCATTTTCATTCACACCTTCTACCCCAAAGGGTCCTACTATTCTTTTCACACCTCTATTACCCACCATAGCATTCAGGTCTCCCAACAAACATATGTGATCTCCATTATCAAATTTCCCCACACACTCACTCAGATTTTCCCAGAATGCCTCTCTCTCCCTTTCATTTGTTCCCACCACCGGTGCATAAGCATAAATAAAAACCCAGTACTCCCTCCGTACCCTTAAACGTACCCAGGCTATTCTGGCTCCTATACTACCACTCCCCTTCACACAACTCCACCACACATCTTTCATAATTATTGCCACTCCCTCTCTTGCTCTAACCCTCTCATTTACACCGGCGTATATCCCTTTGTACATCCCAAATGATATTTCCCCTTTACCCTTCAATTTCGTTTCTGTCAATGCCAACACATCAAATCCCTTTTCCTTCATCACTATTCCCACTTCTTCTCTTTTCTCTTCTTTATTCACTCCCCTTACATTTAACGTTCCCACTTTCAGTATCTTAGTAGTTCCCATTCTTTCAGCCATCACTTTTGACTTCATTCACTCACTCACTCACACACACGAAATATGACGCTTTATGGTAGGTCCCACTTTCTGAAGATACTACCAATTCCTCGAGGCCCCTACTACTTTCTTATATCACTTAAATTATTATAATACTTAAAAAAATATTAAATCTTAACTAAAAAAATCACTAATATACATAATTAAATATTAAATCTTAATAACTAATAATAAACTAATAAATATAAAAATATAACTCACTAAAAATATAAAACACTAAAATATAAAATATAAATCACTAAAAATATAAAACACTAACAATACATACATACAAAAAATAATCTAAAAAATATAACAAAACAAAATAAAATATAAAATATAAATCACTAAAAATATAAAACACTAAAAATACATAAATACAAAAAATAATCTAAAAAATATAACAAAACAAAATAAATCTAAAGAACAATAAAATACAAAAAAAAAATTAATCTAAAATATACACTTATTTTATATTAAATCACTTCAATATATACTAACACTTAAAACGTTAACACTTTAACGAAAAATTACTAAAATTACTAAATTCTTAGTTAGAAACTTAAATAAGCACTGTATTTTATATTTATAATCACTAAAACTTCACTAAATATAAAACTAAAAATATGCACTATGAAAAACAAAAAATAAAAATTTCTTATCTCCAGTTTATTTATTTAAAATAACCTTTTCAGTACTGCGAAGAACCATGTCCAAAAAATTTTTAAACTAATTTCCTATATTATATATAATATTTTAGTTTCTTAAAAAGAAATAAAAATTAAACTTTTGTTGCTTCACTTAAGATTATTTAAAATAAATATTTTTTTTTTTAAAACTTATTTTAAAAATTAACAATTTTCACAAAGTGAAGAGCAATGCTCAAAATCTTCACCAATCGCCCACAACACTTAACACAACACAATAACAATTCACTGAAGCTCCTCTGAAGCCCTCTCAGACTCTCCCACTGGAGCTCTCACCAACAACTCTCCCTCTCAGAACAGAAAATCACACTCTCCCTCTGAAAGATTAGGACCTTTCAGATCTGTATCTTCTTCTTCACTTTCAGTACATTCCCTCTAACTCTTCTCTCAGTTCTAACAGTTTCTTCTCTCAGCTCTAACAAGTTTCTTATCCCTTCTCTATTTAAAGCGTCCGAACCCGATGGTGTCCAGCTCGTATATATTTTTATATATATATATATATATATATATATATATATATATATATATATATATATATATATATATATATATATATATATATATATATATATATATATATATATATATATATATATATATATGATTCAGTTATCTAGAAGAACAGATGGCTTAGAAACAGAGTGTAAAGGAAATGTGACTAACGCCGTAAGAATTTTGAATATTTTTGCAAGATTTTTAAAGATTTTGTGAAAATATTATTTACATAGTGAAGAAATGACCTCAGCGTTGTTTAGTTATATTAGCGGGATCGAATCGTGTGAGGCGAGTTATGCCCTCTAATTCCACTGCATATCCCCATGACCAACATTGGAAATCAATACTCCTAGAAGTGTTTGGAGATTAGAAAAAAAGGTGTTATTCTCACTGATAGTTTGAAAACTTTGGGTTGGCAATGGTAGTTTTATCAGGTATACTAAACCTTAATAGCAAAACTCTACTAAAAGTACCTGGGTAAAACTTGGTGAAACCTGATGAAACTTCAATAGTATAAATATTAATAAGACTTTTTCAGTTATTCACTGATTATTATAAGTAAATCAGGATTTTCAATAATAAAATTAGTTATTTTATTATTTCCAATTACAATTTCTGGCAAATTATAAAAGGGAACAAATTTCTAAGTTCTATAAATAATCAGAAAGTTTCGTTTTATGTTAGACAGTGAAAAAGAATGAATTTCTTTCAATCGGAATCAATAACAGTAGATCATAAGGAGAAGTACAAAGGGGCATTCTTATCAGTATTGACAAAGGCTGAAAGAAGCTGAAGAAAACATCAAGTTCACCAAAATATCAGAAATCTGACCAGATTTATCACATATTTATTGTTTTGTTCAAAAAGTGAAAGGACTTACAAGTTCTGATGAGGTTCATTAGAGAAGAGAGATCTATAGAGTACTTTGTTTTTATTAGTCCGAATCGATAATTAAGCATACAAGTACATTTAAAACCTTTATACTATTGTCAATTCCCTTCGAAGGGAAAAACAAGTCATTAATTCAAACCTTTAAAATATATATCACTGGAAAATGTGCTAAAGAAACGGAATTTTTGTATAGCAAAGAATTTAAATTATTTTATTTATTTATTTTTTTTTTCCTTTCTGAAAAATTTAATTTTTTGGAATTTGTTTTTCCTTATGCAATATTTAAAAGGATGATTATTGTGTACTATATAATCTAAATATGTTTAAGCACAAAACGAAAAGAAACTTTTTAAAATTAATGTTTTTAATAAAAACTACTTTTAATATACAAACCAATTAACTGTATTTCAATGCATAACAAATTTTTTTTTTTTTTTTTTTAAATCATTCAAATAAGCAATTTTTGCTTCTTTGCCTTTTTTTAATGTCGGCAAAACTCAAACTAATTTTTCTATTCTTTTCTTTGTTAATTGTTTTTTTTTTTTTTTTTTAAATTAGTGTGAGACTTTCAGTGCAAATAGAGATAATTAAATTTTATAATTATATTATATTATAATATATATATATATATATTAATATATATATATATATATATATATATATATATATATATATATATATATATATATATATATATATATATATATATATATATATATATATATATATATATATATATATATATATATATATGCACCAAAGAATAAAAGTTTAATATGTAATATTTATAGCACTGAGAAATTTATACTAATAATGTGAAAGCCATTGGACCTTTGTGTGGATAATAAGTATTTCATACAGTTCAGTTCATCTAAGTCTTCGCAAAGATTCTGAAAGTCAATTTATCCTTTTTTGTTATTAAACTTTGTTTTGTTTCTAATTCTAACTCTATAAAGTTTCTCTTCAAAGAACAAGACTGATGCTTTTTCAAGCTGGATTATGTCTCTGTACTTCAGATTGTATTATGAACATTTTAGTTCAAGCTTCACCATGGTTTGAAATAATAATAATAATAATAATAATAATAATAATAATAATAATAATAATAATAATAATAATAATAAATAATAATAATAATAATAATAATAATAATAATAGTAATAATAATCCACTAAGAAATTTTTCGAGTGATATTTGTGCTTTATGAAACCAAGTTTTAACTGCGTTGTATCTTCAAGTTCCAATAGTATCGCTGTTGAACATTTATGTGGGATAAGAACATGATTTTTATATCTTTACTATCTTAACCCTTACATCAGGATATATATATATATATATATATATATATATATATATATATATATATATATATATATATATATATATATATATATATATATATATATATATTAAAAATTTATATTATTATTATTATTATGATTATTGCCATTATTATTATTATTATTATTATTATTATTATTATTATTATTATTATTATTATTATTATTATTATTATTAATATATTATTGCCATTATTATTATTATTATTATTATTATTACTATTATTATTATTGTTATTATTATTATTATTATTATTATTATTATTATTATTATATTAATTTTAATTAAAGAAAAAGAGAATAATAAGCCTACTTCATCTTTCATCTTCATGTTTTAATTTTTAAAAAGTTAATAAAAAGTAAAAAGTTAGAAGTGAGACGAGCTCTTAGGAAGCGATTAATCGATTAGTCTCTTGCCTACCACCAACTTTCTTTTTTAACTATTTACTTTTTCACTTTTTATTTATATTGTTTTATTCTCGCTTTATATATATATATATATATATATATATATATATATATATATATATATATATATATATATATATATATATATATATATATATATATATATATATATATATATATATATATATATATATATATATATATATATATATATATATTATATATATTATACGCGTGAGTCTATATTTGTTTGTGTGTTTATGTTTTACCGAGTTTTTTTTTATTTTTTTTTATTTTTTTTTTTTTTAAACAGATTACCATCACTCACTGGCCATATTTCTATGCTGGACAAACATCCTAACAACTCGACCTCTAAACCCGGTGAGGATAACTTCTGCTTACTCAGCAGTAACTATGTGTCTACATGAAGGACTGTAGAAAAGCTGTAGACGATGGTGGAAATTAGTTGGTCCCTTTGTCACCTTTGTCTAAGTCTAATAGAATTTTCTCCATTGTCGTAAGAAATGCAGCAAAATCCGAAAATTCATCAACACCATTTTTAAACTCGAGAACCTCATTTGCCACAAGAGAGAAAGGATAGCCGATAAATATCACAAACCTTGAGGAATAAAAGGTCATCCCTTTTCTCCTATAGATATCAAACCATGTTCTTACCTCTAAAATTAGTGAAATTCAGGGAGAGATTAAGAGTATATATAGTTATTATGAATGGTCGGACTTTACACTGTCTTTATTTTGAAGTTCTCCGTTTATGAGAATATTTATTTTTGCTCATGCCATTGATAAACATTGATTGTTGGTTGGCACAAGCAAATAAATTTATTCAATTTTTAGGAATAACTTATGTAGTAAGATGTTTACTATAGAGTTGATTGTTAATTGTTTTCATTTGAATTAAATATCTATGAAAAAACTACTTTTGAATATGTTATTTTGGTTGGAAGGATGAAAGCGACACAGATTCAGTTTCTAATTTAATACAGCGAATTTTCAACTTGTTTAATTGTATCTCATTAAGTTGGTCTGTCGTATTTGAGGAGCTTCATGCTGAGTGAAAATGTTAAAGATTTTTTATGAAGTTGCGTTATCTTCAGTTCTTGGTGACTATCACTCACCTTAATAAAAAAGAATAAAAATATTATCTTGAAAGCAAATAAACGAAATAAGTTGGTTTTGCCCAATTGTGCACACATATTCTGTTCATAAAGCCTATAATTTATTTTTTAAAAATTAGCTGCTAATCTTATGTCATCTTCACAAAGTTCATTTAATAGAGAATTGGAACTTATTTTAACAATTCCCCCAAATCTGGAAAAGGTGTTTATGGTTTATCTCCATAAACTGTCGTACTTTTACAGTCAATTTAAAATCCACAAACGTGAATTCCCCGATGCCAAATAGTTAATATTATAGCGTGGATTTTCAACATCATAGGAACATTTACGAGTTTCGACATTAAGAATAAATTCATTTGTCAGCAAAATCCAACATTTAAACTTGCATTTAAAAAGATGGTTCACTTTGATGTTGCTTCTCTTTTTATCAACGTACAGTACCTGATGATATGATTTTACACTGGTTTGAGGAAGTTAAAAACAAAAGAGATTTACAATAAGGGATTAATAATGTTACTATCTATAGATTAATGAGATTAACCTATAAAGGAATTTTTATATCAGTTAAATTACTTTAATATGGGTTTTCCATTTTCCCTTTCACGTGGTGAATATTTGTGCATAAGTATTTTTCAAGTGTTTTTATTGATGAATATTTATAATGCATCTACGTAGATGATGTTTTTTTCAATAATTCCTGAATTGTGTGACATTGATTTGGAGTCAATAGACTTAATTCTGTTGCTTCATCTATTCAATTTTATATGCGAAGCAGAATTTGATACGTTAATGCGATGGTGATCAGAGACATAAACAGTGGAACGTTTGGTAAAATTGTCAAATTGGATACCCATGTCATGTTCAAAGCTATGTTTGTTGTTTTTCATCTCACTCAATAGGGGGGGATGGGAGAGGAATAGTGAAGGTTTTTTTTTTTCTTCTTCTTCAAGGGTATCGTCTTTATTATATATTATATATATATATATATATATATATATATATATATATATATATATATATATATATATATATATATATATATATATATATATTATATATATATATATATATATATATATATATATATATATATATATATATATATATATATATATATATATATATATATATATATATATATATATATATATATTGTTAAAAAATGTGTATTTTGACAGAGGCCGTTGTTATCTGTCACTCTGAACGAATTCTTATTTAGCTTGACTGATGAATTATTATATTGGAAACGAAGCAAAACGAAAAAAAAGATAAAAAAAAAAAATAAAGAGCTTTCATGTTTTCAGTTTACTCTTCAAATAGATTGCTGCTAGGGATTACCATTCCTATATATATATATATATATATATATATATATATATATATATATATATATATATATATATATATATATATATATATATATATATAAATGCAGGTAAGAGTAAAGTGATGTGGGTGAAAAATGGGGAGGGAGGGGAGAGGGGTGTGGTTGAGGAAGATGATTTAGAAATTAAAGTAGGTAGGGAGAAATTGGAGATAGTCACTTTATTTAAGTATCTGGGGGTGATTTTTGGAGAGGCTGATGTTAGTATGAGTGATGAAGTTGGTCATAGAATAAGAGAAGGGGAGAAGGTGTTAGGTGGTTTGAGGGATATTTGGGATAGAGGAAGGTTACCAAGGGAGGTGAAGGTGAGAATGTTTGAGGATGCTGTATACCGGTGGTTATGTATGGGAGTGAAGTATGGAGGTTGAACGCTAGAAAGAGGAAAAAAATAGAAGTTTTCGAAATGAAAGGTCTGAGAGTGGTTTGTGGAGTTGGTAGAAGAGAGAGAGAGAGTCAGGAATGTTAGAATAAAAGAAATGTGTGGATGGAGAAAGAGCTTGGTTGAGAGAGCTGAACAAAGTATGCTGAGATGGTTTGGACATGTTTGTAGGATGAATGAAGAGAGAGAATGACTAAAAAGGTATTTGTTTCAGAAGCGGAGGGTGTAAGAGATAGGGGGAGACCAAGGGGAAGTTGGATGAGTAATGTCAAGGAGCTGTTAAGGGATAGAGGGAAGAATTGGGAAGAGGGTGTGCGATTGACAGAGGATAGGAATGTATGGAAAAGATTGGTGAAGGGGTGAGTGTTTGGATGAATGTGGCCTGCGATAGACACCACCCCACAATTGTGGGAAAGGTTGTAAGTATAATATATATATATATATATATATATATATATATATATATATATATATATATATATATATATATATATATATATATATATATATATATATATATATATATATATATTAGTTATTGGATATTCTTCGATTAATTATCTAAACTCCAATATAGAACACATTCTCATCTTCTTTTTCTGAAATTATCACTCATCGTGTTTTAATGTTCATCACTACCAATGGATTTCATCTAATTCTAAAGATACAGCTGTGAACTGCCCTCCATTTCTGTATGCGGAATGACCTCGAATAGATTCTGAAGCTCACTTCACATATCCTTAATTGTCTTCGAGAGGAATTCAACAATCTTCATATTATCTTAAATTCTAATCATTCTCTTTATATTCGTACTTTGCATTGTTTCCACCTCTGGGATATCGAGATCGTTTTATTATCCCGTTTTCTCTTTTATATATCACGGGAAATCACTGGGAGAGAGGAAAATCGAAGAAGGAAGTGTGCTTCAGATTTTACCAGTAGCGTATATATAAGAATGAGCGCAGCGGTTAAATCTGGGGTCGGAGATTGGACAGAAAAAGAATGAAACTGTGCAGATTGACTTGACCAGTAGCACAAGCTCTCCTCAGGAGAGGAGCTTTCCATTTATTCAATGTCTGTATAAGGAGAGTGGCACAACAATTCGACGACAAGAAAGAGATTGGAAAGTGGGTGAGTTAATAGTGAGAAATTCTTCTATTCCACCCTCACCAGAAAGTCTGCAAGAGTGAAACCACATCAGATGTTTGATGCGTACTCGATACAAGTTACTTATGAACAAAGCACCTTTTCAGAGCATGAAACTAAAGTGGTTTGAAGTTGAAGATTTTGTTGTATAAATGAACCAGGTTAATACCTGAATTTTTTGATACATTGATACCATCCATGTTTTCTCATTCCATATTAGAAATACGAGAAAGATCAGAGGTTAATTGCCTCAATGTTAACTTCCAAACAGGGGCTATTTGAAGTTGAGTGGAAGATCTTCAAAGTGAAATAATTTGGTATATGAAGGGTGTAATTGTCTGCATAAGGAGTGTTTAGTAAATGAAGTAACAGAAAGAAGGTCACTCATAAAAGTAGAAAAAGTTGAAAATAACAGAACCCTGAAGAACATCACTTTTAATTTAACGACTGGAAAGGAAATATCAGAGAAAGATAAATAACAAAAGAATGAGGTTTGGAAATCAAAACTTTTGATATGTCTTGCGCTTTAACAAAAGCCTCACTAAATGCCATAGAGCAGAAGATCAGAGATTAAGACCAAAGATAAGATTACAAGAATTGAAATGTTTTCAAAATCTTCTTTAAAGGACAGGTTCGAAAATTTTGAAAAGAATGGAAGTTAAAGTGATAACACGATAGTTAGAGAGTTGAGAGAGGACCCCCCCCCTTTTTTCAGGATAGGTTAAATTTGCGACATTTTCAGCAGGAAGGAAGGGTCGAAGTGGAAAGTGATGAAATGATGTATCAAAGCTGGGTAAATACCCGGAAGAACAAGTTTTAAGAACTAGGAGCGATATTATCAGGACTTTGCGCCATTTTGGTGTTAATGTATGAGAGAACAAAAGCCATTTATTTAGAAGAAATTACAATATTAACCATAAAAGAAGTGGTAGGGTAGTGAAGAAAGTAAAATAGCTCCGAAATCGTCAAGAGTGGAATTTGAGGTAAAAGTATGAGCGAAGAGTTTAGCTTTGGTGGAATGTAAAAATGACAGTTGTTCCTTCGGAAGAAAGAAGGGGGGCAAAGTTAAAGTTTTTTATTTATGTATTTTTTTTCTATTACAAAAGACCAGAAATAGCATGAAGAAGTGAAACCATAACGATCATTATATTTTTAATGTCATTTAAAATAGATTTTGGACGATTCGAGATGAAACATAAGTTTGCATGAGTTTCTTAAGTTTGAAGACGAAGGTAAAATAGATCGCTGTGGTGAACAGTACGAAAAATAGCAGAATAAAATCAAGGTTTATTAGTTTGAGTTGAGGGAAAGAATATTTAATATTCGTCTCCATGCTAGAGAAAATCACTTCAGTTAATCGATCTTCATACCCATGGAATCCTTCCTTCCGAAGAAATAACCATTCTATGGAAAATCAAGGAAGCACAGACACAAGTCTGACTAGTTAACTGCATTGAAGTACTGTAAACGTTTGAACTCTGCATAAATACAGTAGGAGATCTTTAATAAATAAATCAGAATACAGAGAGAAACTAATTTTGGGAACTCATGGGTGGGAAGAGTTGAACAAAAAAAGAAGAAAGGTCTCGTAAGTTGAGTTCATCTTCAAGACGACCAGAAAGACAGATAAGGAGCTGCAGCATTTGATCGAGGTCTCTCTGGACAGAAAAATGATATGCGAAATCATCAACAGTTTCTTGTGAATTAGAGGTAATTTATTTTCATGGTGAGATGACATGATTTGAATCTAATAAGCTTTCATATTATCAGTGGAAGGTTTGTTTCGACCTTAATAGGGGAAATCTAATGGTGAAGTCCTTTGGTTTGCCAATGTTAAATTAAGAGTTATTAGTTGATGTATTTTTTTAAATGCTGCTGTGTGAAAGAAGAGGGTCTGTCTGTAGTTGTCATGTAGTTGTGAGCTGTGGTGATCTGTAAAAAAAATAAATTAATAAAATACTCGTTTTAAGTTTTTAAGTTTAATTGGAAAATCTCTCTCTCTCTCTCTCTCTCTCTCTCTCTCTCTCTCTCTCTCTCTCTCTCTCTCTCTCTCTCTCTCTCTCTCTCTCTCTCTCTCTCTCTCTCTCTCTCTCTCTCTCTCTCTCTCTCTCTCTCTCTCTCTCTCTCTCTCTCTCTCTCTCTCTCTCTCTCTCTCTAAAATTTTTTTTTTTTTTTTAATTTTTTATTATTTTATATATAATAATAATAATAATAATAATAATAATAATATTTTTTTATTCTGCTACACTTTACATTCCTATCTTAAAATCATATTAACATACTCTGTTGCTATTGTTCTAGCACCCCCTCCTTGAATAGGGCTTTGCCCGTGAGCGGTGGTGATGTGTAAAAAAAAAAAATAATAAAATACTCGTATCATTAAAATGCTATTTTTTTACAGATTGATTTTTATTAATAATATAATGAAATTAATTAAGGAAAATTTGATGTTAAAATGAGAAACGAATCTGTCATGATATTAAAAACGTTAAATAGGAAAACGACACTCAGCTCTTTAAAGGGTCTGAAGAGCTCCAAGTACGAATTAAGTACCATTTATTTTTAATTAATTATTATTATCAATCACTCAATTTATATATTATATATATATATATATATATATATATATATATATATATATATATATATATATATATATATATATATATATATATATATATATATATATATATATATATAAATGAATGTTTAGTCTGCGAGAGTGTTAGCAGACTTTAATTATTACCTATATATATATATATATATATATATATATATATATATATATATATATATATATATATATATATATATATATATATATATATATATATTACACATGGTGTCATTCATGTGTATGTCTTTTCTCGAATTATAATATGTAAGCCGACGTTAATCTGCTAAAAAGACAAAATTTGTTAAAATCTAATTTTGGAAATCTCTCCTAATTTGCTAAATCTTTCTAATCCACCTTGTCCCAAATCTAAATAATATTACACCTTATTCTCTTTCGCTGGCTCTCTCTTATATATATATATATATATATATATATATATATATATATATATATATATATATATATATATATATATATATATATATATATATATATATATATATAATAATAAATATAAAAAAAAAAAAAAAAAAAAAAAAAAAAAAAAAAAAAAAAAAAAAAAAATATTTTTATATTTTTTTAAAAATATTTGAATATTTATATGCATAAACTTTATTTTTTCTTTCGTCATATGCTCACTTCAGTATAATAATAAAAATAAAATTGCACATATATATATACTAAATATATATTAAAGGAAAAATATTCTTAATTCGTCCTTCCTATCTAAGGAGACATTGTCTGATTGTAATGTATCCGTGGAGCTTTCGGACTCGTCTGACAGACAGGTCACACTCATCAACACAAAATATTATATTTTTTTTCACTTAATACCTCAAGTATTTTTATGAATATATAAATTTATTTCTTTTTTTCCGATTTGAGCTAAAATTTTACCCGAAAATCGATTTCTCGAAATTTTTATTTGTATTTTCTACTTTAGAAAATATTTCAACATTTTCTGCAAGTTTCCTAAAAAAATTAACTATCACCTATAATTGAAAATGCCATATATATATATATATATATATATATATATATATATATATATATATATATATATATATATATATATATATATATATATATATATATATATATATATATATATATATATATATATATATATATATATATATATATATATATATATATATATATATATATATATATATATATATATATATATATATATATATATATATATATATATATATATATATATATATATATATATATATATATATATATATATATGCTTCAACTAACCATTTTCTTTTTACTTTACTGAAAATATAGATAAAATCTATTAAAACGAATTAAATTAAGCGAGGAAGAGCATTTTATTCAATAAAAATACCTAATACCAAAAAATGTTTATAAAATAAATAAGAATTATCGGATGTTGACGTCACCATTTTTAATTTCGATAGATTGAGATTTCGGTGTATCAGTAGATCGATACATCAATTTCAATGTCGAATTCGATAATTTCAGTTGAATGCATGTCGGAGGAACATGTATCTAAGGGAGACTTTACCCCCTCCCCCCGTACCCGTGAATGGTGGAGGGTATAAATTTTCATTTTATTGATATTTATGTAAAATCAGTTTTAAAATCGAAATATCATTCTTTTTTACATTTAAATATCAGTCTATTAAAATTTATAATGGCGCCGTCAGTTCGCCATAAATCATACGTTTTTTAATAGGAACATTGAAATCTGTGGAACATGTGCCAAAAAATTGTTTCTTCTTTAAACCCAATCTACTGTCCTGTTGTTAATCCCTTTTTCTTCCAAACTTTTCTTTTCTTTTCTAAATTTGAATATTTTAACCATCCTAATCTTATCTCTCATATAATAAGTATTTTTTTGCAAAAAGGATTCTTAACTATTAAACTTCTTTCTATTCGGAATTTATTTATGATGACACCATGAAAGAGGATATCTTTTATAAAGATCTTTGCTTCATTTAATTTTGACATATTCTTCTCTGTTAACGTTTTCCTTTCTGCGAAATATTTTTGATTCCATTCCAGTTCTTTCATTCTCTTCTTCAAAATTTTGTTTTGTTCTTTGATGTGACAAATAAAAAATATTATCTAAAAGTAAATTGGTATTGGTAGTTGTCTTGTCCTTTGAGAAAATTACTTCTTTAAAATCACTTCATTCTCAAATTCTGTTTTTGTCAGTCTGAAGCTTATAAATTTTCAACATATTTTCCGCTAAACATTTAATTTTATTTCCATGATCTTCTTTAATAATATTTTTGTCTAACTTATTTATCAAATCTGCATCACAAATTTCCAATAATATCATTCGTTTTTTTTTTTTTTTTAAAAACTTCCAAACAGTCAGTTAATCTGTTTCGTTGCCCAATTTATAGTTCAACCAAAGTTTTTATCCCAAGCAGCATAATATGAAGCATAGACTTCGTCATCATTACGGAAGGAATTTGCCAGTGTTGATCATTTGTACATTTTAACAACTTTCTATTCTTTTATTAATAAATTTAGAAGGTGAACTGAACGTTTCTAACATATTATTTTCTCTAATTATTTCTTCTCTCTTTTTCTTGGAATTAATTGCATCTTATATATATATATATATATATATATATATATATATATATATATATATATATATATATATATATATATATATATATATATATATATATATATATATATATATATATATATATATATATATATATATATATATATATATATATATATATATATATATATATATATATATATATATATATATATATATATATATATATATATATATATATATTATATATATATATATATATATATATATATGAAGCTTAAAGGTAGAACATAAGGATTACATGAGTGGTCCATTTTATGAAAGTCGAATTGAAATTGCGGCCTTTCTTTACTGCTATCTTTTCCCATTCGATTTTGGAGGATTGTTCGAGTTTTAAATTCCGCGTGCGAGGAAATTGGGCGCCGTTCTTGCCTCTTTCCTCGCAACTCCATTCTTTGTTGAAGTGAAAGAGCTACAATGGATGCCTTATCTACGATTCTCAGTCGGTAGCTAAACACGGAGAGAGACGACATTAAATGCCTTGAAGCAAGGAGAAGCAATAAGGGAATCCTCACCATAGATTTATTTACAATGGGACAATGCAAGTGACCAAAAGTTTGCCAATTTTCAAAATAAAAGAAAAAATGGAAGAAATAAAGTGCTTCTATTTCCTTCCTCTCTACTTTTCTTCATTAAAAGCTTTACTTTCATTTCTAAGAGAAAATTAGAAGGAAAAAATTTCGATTTTGGTTCCTTTTATTTAGTTTGTTTGAGAAATGAAATTTCCACGTAAATAAATATTGTTTTTAGACCTAATTATGTTTTTGTTTAATTTTTGCTACCATTTGACAACTATTGTAATATACTCGAATATATATATATATATATATATATATATATATATATATATATATATATATATATATATATATATATATATATATATATATATATATATATATATATATATATATATATATATATATATATATATATATATAAATAAAGATATATATATATATAATAAAAAAATATATATATGTGTGTATGTGTGTGTGTGTGATATGCCGAATACTCCTCGTCCGTATTCAAAATATTCGGGTATTGAACATTTTTTAGGTATTCGTATTCAATAAAAAAACGTCCGAATACTCAGAAAACTTTGATAAATTTTACTCTTAGATTTTTTTTTTTTAAATACTAAAGTTTTTATTTATAAAAACTGAAAAGCATATTTATTTTACAGTTAAATTACAGGAAAAAATCCATTTTAGTTAAAAAAAAAAAAAAAAAAAAAAAAAAAAAAAAAAAAATTTAAAGTGTTTTCTTTTCTCTTTTACGAGAGTAAAGCATGTGAAAAGTGTCTGTAAAAATATATCAAAAATTTTCGAAAAAAAGTCTTTTAATATCAATAATTTTTAATGTCTGTTATTTCTTTTAATTTAAACATCCTTTCAAAAATATGTTCGCTTCAAGTTTTGCAAGAAATTATAAATGATCCAATAATAATAATAATAATAATAATAATAATAATAATAATAATAATAATAATAATAATAATAATAATAATAGTAATATAAAAATAGAAATAATAAAAATAATAACAATAATAATAATAATAATATAAAAATAGAAATAATAATAATAACAATAATAATAATAATAATAATAATAATAATAATAATAATAATAATAATAATAATAATAATAATAATAATAATAATAATAATAATAATATATAATAATAATAATAATAATAATAATAATAATAATAATAATAATAATAAAAATAATAATAATAATAAATTATTATTAATTATTTTTTTTTTTTTTTTTATTTTTTTTATTTATTATATATATATATATATATATATATAATATATATATATATATATATAATATATATATATATATATATATATATATAGTATATATATATATATATAATATATATATATATATATATATATATATATATATATATATATATATATATATATATATATATATATATATATATATATATATATATATATATATATATATATATATATATATATATATATATATATATATATATATATATATATATATATATATATATATATATATATATATATATATATATATATATATATATATATATATATATATATATATATATATATATAATATATATATATATATATATATATATATATATATATATATATATATATATATATATATATATATATATATATATATAATATATATATATATATATATATATATATATATATATATATATATATATATATATATATATATATATATATATATATATATATATATATATATATATATATATATATATATATATATATATATATATATAATATATATATATGTACAGTCGTGAACAAAAGTTCGTTCCTATTAGGCTGGAAATAAATATTTATATAAAATGGGGATCATTTCAGGTTCAGCCAAAATCAGTTCAATTAAACCCCTCTCAATGTTTTTATTGTCTTTTTATTCAAAATAGAGCTTTTATGAAATGATTTGCATTTTATATAAATATTTATTTCCAGCCTAATAGGAACGAACTTTTGTTCACGACTGTACATATATATATATATATATATATATATATATATATATATTATATATATATATATATATATATATATATATATATATATATATATATATATATATATATGTATATATAACCTCCAGAATAACTAAAACAAGTTTAAACATTTTTCTAATTTTAATAGACGACTAGTTTTGGGTGAATTCTCTACAACCTGTTCTCAAGGCTTCTAACAAAATGAATGTAATAGTACAAAATAATACATAAAATAACAAATATATAAAACTAACAACATATGTAACTATATATAAAATTTTAATATAAATAAAATTAGAAAAACAGCGAATGCTCTTTCCTAAGTAGGTGAACACACAGTCACTACACACGAACATAAAGGTAATAGTAATTTTTCACACAATGTAAAGAGAAGAATTTTCAATTTTGTTATTATTAGTTCATTTTCATGTAAGTTTGAATTGGGGAAATTTCTTTTCAAAAACGTCTTCCAGTTTTCTTCTTAGTTCATATCCCTGTCTTCCCATGAAAGGTAATTTTATATACAGGATATCTTAAACTACCGTTAACTCAGCTGAGCTGGAGATTTTTCTTGAAATTTGGTAGAAAGTTGTTTTTTAAATATATTATCTATTAAAAATTCCGGGAACACGTTCTTTAAGAATAACGATTTAAGAAAATTAAGTTCTCTCGAGAGGTTAGAATATGACAACGATATTTTGTATTATTTGTCAAAAAGAGTCTTAATTAAGTTAATATTGAACACGTACAGAATGAAAGAATTAAATTTAGGTGTTAACCCTATGAAAGTTAGCTTTCTATAAACATTAGTATCAAATTTATTGTTTTCCTTGTATATG
This sequence comes from Armadillidium nasatum, assembly GCA_009176605.1. NCBI lineage: Eukaryota > Metazoa > Arthropoda > Malacostraca > Isopoda > Armadillidiidae > Armadillidium > Armadillidium nasatum. The sequence goes on along the minus strand of SEYY01018765.1, from coordinate 99,363 downwards.
TTAATGTCAAGAAAAATCAAAGAAGAAATGTTAGCGTGTTTTGAGTTGATATTCTGTAAAAACATATCAACGAGGTCACTAGAATCAAAAAGCAAAAAGGAATCATCAATATATCTTTTGTACAAACGGGTTTGAATAAAGGACATTCTTTAAGCCAAATTGTTTCATAATAAAACTTGAAGATATTACTTAGGGTGGGACCTAATGGACTTCTCATCGCAACACCGCCAATTTGCTTATAAAATTTTCATTAAGCATATTATGTCTTTAGTAGATATTTGAAGTAATTCCTTAAAACTTAGTATATTTAAACCACAGACTGTCGAAGAGTTCTCAAATAATGGGCTTAAAATGATTTCCAATGTTACATCCAGTGGTAAATTTGTGAATAAGCTTTGAACACCCAAACTTGTCATGACATTTATCAGAGTTCGGAAATTTGATAATTTCATTTGCAAAAGAAAATATATCCTTAATGGAACAGGTATTCTTAATTAAATTTTATAACAAAGGGATGAAAAATTTTGAAAGCCTATAATTGATAGTATCAATGGCAGATAATATTGGACGAATTGGGTGATCAGGCTTATGAACCCTTGGTAGTCTATATAAAATTCCTGATTTGGCACCAGATGAATAAGGAGAAAACTATACTTCATTACTAATCATATATATATTATATATATATTATATATATATATATATATATATATATATATATATATATATATATATATATATATATATATATATATATATATATATAATAGTTAAAGTTTATTCTGGGTTCTTTCCTTCAACCTTCATATATATATATATATATATATATATATATATATATATATATATATATATATATATATATATATATATATATATATATATATATATATATATATATATATATATATTTTACACATCACCACCACTCACGGGCAAAGCCCTATTCAAGGAGGGGTGTTAAAAGAATAAAAATGAAAGTAAATAGAGTGCAAAATCTAGTAATATATATATATATATATATATATATATATATATATATATATATATATATATATATATATATATATATTATATATATATATATATATATATATATATATATATATATATATATATATATATATATATATATATATATATATATATATATATATATATATATATATATATATATATATATATATATATATATATATATATATATATATATATATATATATATATATATATATATATATATATATATATATATATATATATATATATATATATATATATATATATAAGGATCGGGCCATTATTGAAGTATAAATTGAATAGAAGCTATTTTGGAAATTCCTGTAATCCCGATAGAGGGAAATATCCAGGAATTTATATATTTTATTTTGCATATTTTAAACTTTTGTGTTGTATGAGGGGTTGAGGGAGGTCAAAGGTCAATTATTTGGAGCAAAAATAACATTCCACAAAACATTAATATTGATATCGTAACGTAAAGCAGTTTTTTTTTTTTTTTTTTTTTTAAAGTAAATTATTGCAGCCTAAATTATTAAAGCCTCCAAATATTTGTGGAAAAAGTATTCATAGCCTTACTATATATATATATATATATATATATATATATATATATATATATATATATATATATATATATATATATATATATATATATATATATATATATATATATATATATATATATAGATAGATAGATAGATAGATAGATAGATAGATAGAGAGAGAGAGAGAGAGAGAGAGAGAGAGAGAGAGAGAGAGAGAGAGAGAGAGAGAGAGAGAGAGAGAGAGAGAGAGAGAGAGAAAGAGTGAGTTAGTAACTTTTTGTGTTGATAGTGGTGAGATATGTGCTCCTAAGGAATTATAAGTTTAACTGAGATCAAAGTCTTTTTTCTTCTTTAATTAATGCAACATAATACAATTTTAATGATTATTTTAATCTAATTTACAAACTTTTTTTCCATCTTTATCTAAAATTGAGTGTTTTGATTTTCGAAAAAAAAAAACTTTTCCTAATATCACACATTGCCTCTATCCTCATTTTTCAAGCAAAGACGAGATTTTGTGCATAGTGTGGGCAAAAATTATCTGCGTTTCGTTATCAAACTAAGGTATTCTGCTCTCTTGTTTAGGTTCAACTTTCCTATTTTTGTATATCTTTATATATTGATTATAATTCTAAGTTTTTAGGCTATAAAAACCCTGAATTTAATAATTCGCTGTCCTCTTTCTATAAATCAAGAATTGTCAAGTTTGTCACTCTCTTCAACTTTCATTTATTTCTGGAGGTACAGCTTGTGAATTCTCCTACCAGCCAATATTTCAAATGCAGCTTTTTCTATTCCTATCTATGATCGTCTTGAAAATGAACCAAATTTTTCATAATTTGGGTTTCTCATATTTGTATCCAGTACTATTCACACTAAGTCTTTTACCACCTCCTAGGACTACCCTCCTAGCGATAATTAATTGCAGTTGAATGGGACAGACTTCAAAATGAGTAAGAGAAGGTACATTTATCGGGCATTGGAATGAATTTGCGATGAAGTAGCAGAGAAAAGGGTAATAATAATATATATATATATATATATATATATATATATATATATATATATATATATATATATATATATATATATATATATATATATATATATATATATATATCCTCCGGTAAGCAAAGGCCAGAGACCTACCGAATTCCACCGGAGTTGGATAAACACTATTCTGGTTGATGTTGGTCGACGTGTCCAGATACACGGCGTTTGAAAGTATGCAAGTCAAAGGAAGTTGGGAAAACAGATAATGGGAGTGTGTTAAAGACTTTATCAGTAGAGTATATGTAAGATTGAGCATAGCGGTTAAGTCTGGGGTTGGAGAGTTGGACAGAGAAAGGATGAGACTGTGTAGAAAGTCGTGAAGCCCGGGCTCTTCTCAATGGAGGAGGTATGTGACGAGAGAGTTCAAAAGAGCAGTGTCCGTTGTAATAGCGATAGTATAGAGAGAGTGACGCAACAACTCGAAGGGCAAAAAGAGATTGGAGAGAGTTAGTAAGAGCAGGAGAGTTGATGAAATCCAATTCCAAGATTCCACCTTCTCAAGGAGACTGTATGAGTGGAACCACCCCAGATGTGTGAAGCATACTCCATTCAGGGACGAACAACACCCCTATACAAAGCAAGCAATTGGGGTGGCGTGAATTAATTCTGAATGCGCCTCAGAACACCCAACCTCTTAGAAGTTTGTTTAGAAAGAGAAATAATTTGATCTTTCCAAGAAAGATCACTAGAAAAAGAAACACCGAGAATATTATGAACCGATGGAGGTTTCAGTTGTGTGTTTTCGAAGAAGATTGAGTTGAGTCGAGTGGAGAAATGGAGGAACTGAGTTTTTGAGGCATTGAAAACAACCATAGCTGCTATAGAACGACCGGAAAGGAAATTAGAAAGAAGATCACAGAGAGAAGGATAGATACCGAAAGAGGGGAGTTTGGAAATCAAAGCTTTGTGCCAGACCCTATCGAAGGCTTTCGATATGTCTAGCGCCACAGCAAAGGATTCAACGAAATGCCGATGAGCGGAGGACCAAGAGTCAGAGAGAAGGGAAAGAAGATCACCAGTAGAGCGTTTCTTACGAAAGCCATACTGGCGATCAGAGATAAGATTAGAAGAATTGAAATGTTTCCAAATCTTCCTGTTACGGATATATTCGAAAACTTTTGAGAGACCGGAGGTCAAAGAAATAGGACGGTAGTTGGAGGGTTGAGAGGGATCCCCCTTCTTCGGCACAGGGTGAATGAGCGCACGTTTCCAGCAAGAATCGAAGGTCGAAGTAGAAAGCCAAAGGTGAAATAATTTACCAAGGCAGGATGCAAGATCGGAAGAACAAGTTTTGAGAACCACAGTAGGAATACCATCAAAACCGTACGCCTTCTTAGTATTAAGCTCAGAGAGAGCAGAAATAACGTCTTTAGAAGAAATTCTAATTTTAGGCATAAGTGAGTTGGAAGGGGTTGAAGGAGGAGGAATAGCTCCGGAATCGTCTAAGGTAGAATTAGAGGCGAAAGTTTGAGCTAAGAGTTTAGCTTTAGAAGAAGGTAAAACTGCAGTTGTCCCGTCGGAAGATACTAAAGTAGGGAAAGAGAAGGAAGCAAAGTTAGAGTTGACATTTTTCGCAAAATGCCAGAAAGAGAGTGAGGAAGAGGAACCAGAAAGAATATTGCATTTTTTACGGAGAAAGGCGTTTTTTGGTGTTACGAAGTATAGATTTTTCACGATTCCGGAATGAAATATAAGTTGCTTGAGTTCCTGGAGTTTGAAGACTGAAGACTACGTAATCCCTGAAGGCAGCATCCCTGCGGCGGATAGCGTGAGAACAAGTAGAGTTAAACCAAGGTTTGTTGGGTTTAGTAGAAGGGAAAGAAAATGGAATGTACGCCTCCATGGCGGAAAGAATCACCTCAGTAATGCGTTCTGCACACTCCGAGGGACCCCTCCCACGGAAGCTATAATCTTTCCACGAGAAATCAAAGAAGTACGACTGCAAGTCCGACCAGCTTGCGGCACCGAAATCCCACAAACGTTTCCTCTCAATAGAAGGGGGTCTTTCCTGCGGAAGACTTGAAGAGATAGAAGAGGATACAGAGATAAGAAGGTGATCGGATGAACCCAGAGGAGGAAAGAGTTTAACAGTATAAGGAGAAGGATTAGAAGTTAGAAAAAGATCTAGAATGTTGGGTTCATCTCCAAGACGATCAGGGATACGAGTAGGGAGCTGCACCAACTGCTCAATTTCATTTTGGATAGCGAAATGGAAGGCACGTTCACCAGCTGTATCATGAGAACTAGAAGAAAGCCATTGGCGGTGGTGAACATTGAAATCACCTAATATGATGATTTCAGAGAAAGGAGAAGAAGAGAGAATGTGCTCTATTTTGGAGTTTAAATAGTCGAAGAATTTAGGATAGTCAGTAGAATTAGGAGATAAATAAACAGAACAAATGAATTTAGTCGTAGAATGGTAAGAGAACCTAAGTCATAAGGTGGAAAATTAGAGAAGAGAACAAACAACATCGTTGCGCACATATGCACAACAACCGCCTTTGGCTGAAAATTGAGGATAGAGACAGTAGGAGGAAACAGAATAGGGTTTGCTGTCGGAACGCTCAAACATCTGAGTTTCGGTCAAGAATAAGAGGTGAGGTCTAGAAGAAGAGAGGTGATGTTGAACATAGTGGAAATTGGAATGAAAACCATAAATGTTGCAGAAATTAATGAAAAAAAACAGACTTTGCATCCGAAAGCTTTTAATCTTTTCTTCTCTTAACCACATATGTTGAATAATAATTCCTTTAATTTCAGAAAGTGAGTTTTGACTAACGTACCATTGGGCACCAGGATGAGATGGGAAGTACCCTTAGCATCCCGTATACCCAATGAGTGGTAATCTCAATGCCTCGGGAGCGCTACTCCCCTCCCCTATATATATATATATATATATATATATATATATATATATATATATATATATATATATATATATATATATATATATATATATATATATATATATATATATATATATATATATATATATATATATATATATATATATATATATATATATATATATATATATATATATATATATATATATATATATATATATATATATATATATATATATATATATATATATATATATATATATATATATATATATATATATATATATATATATAATATATATATATATATATATGTGTGTGTGTGTGTGTGTGTGTGTGTGTGTGCGTGCGCGTGTTTGTGTGTGCGTGTAGTTTCTAATTTGTTAAAAGGAATGGGATTGATCTATACGCGTATTTGCTTGTCTTATTGAATAGTGCATTGGAAATCGAATTTTCCTCTATATTTTAAATATTTCATTTAAAACAATACGGGCCTTATTCCCCCCAGTATATATATATATATATATATATATATATTATATATATATATATATATATATATATATATATAATATATATATATATATATATATATATATATATATATATATATATATATATGAGAGCCCAAGGAAAGCAGTCTCGTTAAAAAGAAAGAAAAAATCACTCCCACACAATTCAATTCCCAATTGAACCCACGAGTTATATTTTGCTGCATTTTTTATTATATTAAAATAAAAGACATGTTAATAATAGGATGTAATGAATAATCACTTTATTATACATTATACATGATAAAATTACAAATTGACAATGATTTTGTTTTTGTAACTGTCGAGATAAGGAAAAATTGATAAGAACGAATTGAAAAAAAGAAAAGAACGAACTTTCTCAAGGGAATAAAATTAAAATAACCAAATATTTTCATCTTTAAAATTGGACAAAAGTTTAATATTTTTATGCAAATACTAATTAATAATTAGCAAAAAATAAATAAATAAAGAAAAACTAATTTCATAATTCATTGTATCCTTTGATAAGTTTGAGCGTCTTTTGAGCATACAAACAATATATTTAAAAGATTATTATCTAAATTAGGCCTTTGGGCAAAAGTAGACAACAGTGAAGTGTCACAAGAAGCAAACATCATTTGGATGTTAGGGTCATATTTAACCTCACCTGTTTTTTTTTTTTTTTTTTAATACATGAAGAATGAAAAGCTATTGAATTAAATCTAGTGTTTTATGTTTTGTCTTTAGATATAGACCTAATTACTAATTATAATAGTTTTATTTTTCTTTATATTTTTTACAAAAATTTCTTCACTATGATAAATTTAAGAAATTGCTCAATAATTATAAAAAATCATTTGTATTTTTATTTTTTATTACCTGATATTTGTGCCAGTGAAAATGCCAGTGAAAAGAGATGTCATTTTGTAGCCCACACTGCAAGTCAAGATTTTTTGTTTATTTTACTCAACAAAATCTTCAATATTATTGAAACATGTTAACTGTTTTATTTGTCTCCAAAAATAGGCAACTTGGCACTTTCGTGATCTAATTAAAAATTGCTGACCGTTCCTTCTCTTGGGGTTAGGGACCGACCGGGGCTGGAATTTTGCCGGGGCCGGGGCCGGGGCCGGGTTGCCTAAAATTTAGGAAGAGGTCAAAAGCACTAAAATATTTGGTTAAAACAATTAGATATAAAGTTAATTGAGGCTTATTTAATTATAAGAAAGGCGTAGAATAGCCAACATTCACTTAAATTAATGATTATATGCATTTTCTCTGAAAAAATGTCTGGAAATTACAGATTTTGCATAATAAAAAGTCCAAAAATTAAAAAAAAAAAAAATTTTTTATTCATAATAGTGATTCAACAGCTTTACCTATAAGTTCACAAAGTACAGTTTGAAAAAATGTAAGATATAAAATTATCAATATAACCTATATATATATATATACATATCATTGTTATATCATTGCTATATCAAACTTGAACTAATTAGCTACATTATTTAAAAATTATTATTTTTTTTATACTTTCAATCAATATGGTTAAAATATCAGCTTCAGCAGAGTATGGAAGTACTTTGCAATGTTTCAGGATAGGCTCGAAATAGCTAAATGTAACATCTGCAGTCAGAAAATTAGAAGAGGACCTCCGGGTGGTACAAGTAAAAAATTTTCAACCAAATCTTTATGGGGGCATCTAAAATCAAAACACAAAAATGAACATTCACTAGCAGAAAAGGAGTAGTCAAAAGAAACAAAAAAAAAAAAAAGAGAAAAAAAAAAAAAAAAAAAAAAAAAAAAAATCTTAATTTTCTTATATTGTTTAAATTTTTTTTTTATTATTTGACTGATTGAGCTGAAATTTTCAGGGAATATGCATTTTTTCCCAAAGTTCTGAGTTGATTTTGAGCATTTTTCTGAGTCTATAACGGTTTGAAAGTTATTTGGACACAAAGTTGAAAAAAAATAAATAACGGGGTCAAACCACTGGTCCACATGAGCTGAAAATTTAACTGAATAATCTTAGCCTCAATTTCTTGCATTGGTGAGAACAGATATTTTTGATATCACATCTAGAAAAAAAAAAAAAAAAAAAAAAAAAAAAAATTTTTTTTTTTTTTAAAAATCGTACCCTTCCCAAGAAAAAAATTATTTAAAAAACACGCTACCTATTTTTTTTTTTTTTTTTGGATATTGTTTAGAGGAGGAACAGGGCTGCAATTTTTATTTTGTGCATTATTAAATGCTTTTTGGTTGAAGCGAGATATAGCCTCTCAAACTTTGGGAATACTTGAAATTTGGTCAAAAATGGACCTTTTTTGAGAGGCTATATCTCGAAACCAACGACTCGCATCGAATAAAGTATAGAGAAGAATTTGTAGCCCCATCCCTCCTCTATGCACCCTACTAAAATAAGGAATGTTATAGTTGTTTTTTTTTTTTTTTTTTTTTTTTTTTTTTTTTTTTTTTTTTTTTTATTTTTGTTTAATTTTGGGCTTATAACATTTTTTCTATAACTCTGGGAACAAATGTCTGTTACATGTTTTCGTTGCTAATAGAATTATGAATATACATCCAAATTTCAAGTTATTCCGAAAAGTGGTTTGGCCCCGCCATTCATTTGAAAAGGGTCAAATTTCCCCTCAAAAAAAAAAAAAAAACTTTTTAGCAGTTATAGACTCAGATAAACGCTAGAAATGGACTTTTTTTCACCAGGAAAAAAGCTATATACACTAAAAATTTCAAGAGATTCGGCTGAAAATTAAAAAAAAAATTTGGATTGTCCCCTCAAGTATAATTTGCCATTTTAACCCCGGCAGGCAAACCCCGGTTTTCCCTGATTTTTAGCCGGGGCTGGGGCCGGGGCCGGGGCCCTGGTCGGTTCCTACTTGGGGTCAATAAAAAAAAAATTAAAAAAAGACTATTTCGCTTTCTCTAGAGTAACAAATTCAAAATGGTTAAGATTGTTAAAGTGAATGAGAACCACTTCAATTCAATGCAATTATGGTTTCAGAGTAAAAGGTTTGTTTGTTCATGGATGATTTATGTCATTTATATGATGGGGTGAATTCACCAATGCAAATCTTTGAAATAATTTTATTCGTCTTTTTCATTTTTCATTTCATTCTGACTTTTTTGTTAATCTCTCACAAATAGATAATACATAAAGCAAATATATATATATATATATATATATATATATATATATATATATATATATATATATATATATATATATATATATATATATATATATATATATATATATATATATATATATATATATATATATACTGTGTAGGTTGTATGTATATGTATTATTTGCATTGCAAAGTAATTGTTCTTTTCAAAATATCTGGACGTGAATGGAAGGGATGTTAAACCTTTTCGGTTTTCAAAAACTTTTTATTTTTTTTTTTTATGTACAAAAATTTTATTTTTTATAATTTTTATGTGAAAGAAACAGAATTCACTTTTTTATTTTTATTTTTTTTTTATTTATTTTTTTTTTTTTAATGGTTGTTTCGAGGGTTTTCTCTTCAATTCAAGCTTTTACTTTGGGGGGGAGGTGACGGAGAGGGTTGGGGGTGAGAAAATTCAGTTTCTTAGCAGCTATATTTACGAACAAAATCATTTTTTTTCTTTCGTTTTAATTAGTTTGATGAATGTTAATAATTCATTTACATTTCGGAGTCAACAATATTTTCAGCATGTTTTGATGTTTTAACATTCAACTTTCTTCTCAAATTTAGATGAATTTGTAGCCAAAGAAACACTTCCAAATCAAAACGAAAAATTACGCTCTCTCACTCTTCTCTTTGTGCTACATATATATATATATATATATAATATATATATATATATATATATATATATATATATATATATATATATATATATATATATATATATATATATATATATATATATATATATATATATATATATATATATATATTACCTATAGATTGTAATAAAAGTCGACGAAACTGTTATAGATAATTCATTTTTTTTTTTACAGAATGAATTTTTTTTTTTTTTTTGTTTGTTTTGTTAACTCGTCAATTATTTTATTTACGTTCACTTAAATTCCTCGGGGAATTGATAGCAGTGCAAGACCATTCAGCCTGGTCTGTAATATTGTATTTCCCCAGTAAGTTTTAACTCTTTTAAAGGTTGAAAAGGTTCTCTCGGGTATTACTGTTGATACAGGAAACAGGTATGGTAGCAGGGATTTGCATCAACTTGAATATGTTGGGGAACATGTCTTTACTACATATAGATAAGGCATCCATTGCCGTCTTATATGGCAGATTTTCGGTATTTTGACATTTCCTATTTATAACTTGAGCTTTACCACTATGTCCAATGGAGGTTTTTCGAGATCTGTAGCATAGGTTTCTAGAAGAACTCTCAAATCCCTTTCCTCCTCACTTGACATTGAAAGGGAATTTGATGATGGAAATGGTAGTTGAAATCCTTTACATATATCATTGTTTCGTAACAATCTATGTTCCAATTCAGAGAAAAACGTTCAATGAACGGAATATAAATTGTGACACAATAGTAATCTTCAGGTTGAAGAATGGAGGGATTTGAACGATATTTTTGCTTGCATGTTATTCGTGGAATATTCGTAAGAACTCCAAGTTTTTTGTATAGAGTTTAGCTTCCAGTAAGGTCTTGCGAAAATGATTGTTAGCATCATTGCGTAGACCTTGTAATTCTCTCTGTGTACCTGTAGCCATATTTTAAGAAGATTTAATTAAGGTCAGTGTATATTTTTTGTAATGATAGCCCAACTCCGACCACTTCACGTAAGATAAGTAAGGAAAGCGAAAACTGTGGTTGTAATATAAATTTTTTTAACAGTGCTGCATCTAAAGAGTCTAATACAAGCATTAAAAGTTCAAGAAAATCCCTCACAGAATGGTATCTTTCAAGGCAATAAGTGACATTGCCTTTTCATATTTTTAACTTTCGTTGAGAATTCTGAATTTTCGATTTCGATTTCTTTACCCTAATGTCTTTCATTTTGGTGAACTTAAAAAGTCGTGTTTTTCATTGACTCGAGTGTAGCATCGAATTCCTACAACTTCACAAGACTTGAACGTAACAAAATTTAGTGAATGAGCGGCGCAATGAGTGTAAACTTCACGTGGATGAATCCTAGAAACGTATGCCTGTATTCCGTTGAAGGCAACCGACAGGGCTTGAGCTCCATCATAACCTTGACTCCGAAGATACGCTGTATCACTGCCAAACAATCCACAACTTTTTAGAATTAGATCAGCCTATCCTGTTCCTGTAAATCACATGTAGGAACAAAATTTAGAAAAACTTCACATAGTTTTAGTGTCTTAGTATTAGGATATCTAGCACAAATGGAAACTTGCTCAACGTCGGAGATATCAGAAGTTTCATCTAAGAGAGCTGGAAAACATTTTGCCTTGTTGCCTTGTTGACAGTGTTAACAACTTTCCTCAACAAAATAGCATTGCAATCTTCTATTATGGAATTTTGAATTTGTGGACTAGATATTTATAAGTTTCACCCTCCAAAGAAGTCTGCGGAATGACATCACTTTTTGCTCTATACCGTAATATTTCTCGAAAGTTTTCTGCATTATTCTTGGGTTCTTCTGACATAGATATTTTACCAGAATCTGGATGGCCACGAAGAGCCAATTCTTGCTGACCAATATTGTTTCAATTACTGGAACAAGTCGTTTTTTGTTCTCCATTACCTGTTATCTTTTTCCTTAATTATTCTATTTTGAATTAACAGATCAGGTCTTTCCCACGTTTATTCAAAACTCACAGCATCAGCAATACAATCCATGTGGTATTTTAGCGAAGCATGCTGCGTAAATTTTTAAAATGCTTTTTTCCAATTGGAGAAACCTTTCTCAACGACAGCGCTAAGGTTCTGTGTATTGAACAGACCTTGCTCTAGAAAATAAGGCATAATATATGAAGTATGCAGTATTTTACAATGCTAAATATACTAACCGAGGAAAGAGTTTCAGCCAATGATACTGAAAGCGAGAACATAGTTTTTTTTATGTTTTGTACCAGGAAAAGTAAAATCTTCAGTTGGTTCCCATACCTTGTCGAAAATTTCCCGTATTTCACCAGAAATTTGGAAGCTTTGGGTAATAACATATGAAAAGGTTCTGTGGCTTTATAAGAAGCACTAGAAATTTCTTCAGTCCTCGTTCTTGGCTTTTTTATTAAAAATTTTGAAATAGAAAGATGCTATTAATCTCTTTTTTTTCACCCATTTATAAGTATCGGTTCGACCTTATTAATAAATATTAAAGGCCAGACTTTACATTAGCATCCACCCATAACTCAAAAACTACTAATCATACGTTAAAAAGGATTATATTTTTGAAATCCTTGTCGAATTTTAGACAAGAAAAATTTTGAAATAAAAAAGAAATTCTTATAATAAATTTTTTTACATAAGTAAATTTTGCTTTTTATAAGCCTCGCAAGAATCGTACGTCCGGCAATGTCAGGTCTTTTTAAAATTTTTAAAAAATTGGAAAACATGGGAAATACCTCAAATCGTTGACAGGAAAAGTAGTTGACAATATCATCATCACTCACGGGTCAGGGGGTACTTGGTGCAGGGCCCCCCTAGACAAATTATTGGTATAGCACCAAAATTAAATTTTTAGTTCATTACTTAACGACATCCTTACCAACTCGTGTCATAAAACGCACTAAAGTCATTATTTTACACTCCCTACATTTTAATTTTCATATATATATATATATATATATATATATATATATATATATATATATATATATATATATATATATAATATATATATATATATATATATATATATATATATATAATTTTTATATATATATAAATAAAAAAGAAATTATTGGAACAAGTCGTTTTTTGTTCTCCATTACCTGTTATCTTTTTCCTTAATTATTCTATTTTGAATTAACCTGTTATTTTTCACTCTTTTTTTAAACATTTTTTATATAGTTTTCTTACTGCAAATTACCCAAGGATTTCAAAAATATAATCCTTTTATTGTACGGTTAGTATTTTTTTAGTTATGCGTGGATGCTAATGTAAACTCTGAAAATATTAACTGTTGAAAAATATTCCTACAACGATTTCTAGCCGAATGAAAATTTGCAAGAGCAATGGTAGAATTAGAATTTTTCCATGCACGGAGAGCATTGTCTCTTTCGTGAGTGACACGAAAGCATCATCGAATCATTGATTTTCAGGAGAAAAAGAATCAGTTTAAGATGGAATGAACGTACCCATCCCATCGACGATTACGATCTTTACCTTTTCGACAAACACAGAAGCACACTCCAAGTCAAAACTGGATTCATTCTAAGGGTAGTTTGAAAAGAAACGGCATAGTGCCCCTCATTAGCCCGATTAAAGCGTCAGAAAGTACGTTTAGGGCATGGTGAAACTGCTGGAGAAAAAGTATCAATCAGTATAGTGTACTTTTAAATCCCCTAAATAAGGGATCTCAGTATTTGGATAAGAAGTAGTAACTATCTCGTGAGAAGTAGTAAGATATTTAAAATGAGCCGGAAAATCTGTTCCCTTAGGAGAGCAGTAGCAGAGACACAAGATAATGGTGTTAGTAGGAAGAAAGATTTTCTGGCTTAAAACATCGAAATTAGGGCATTCAAGATTTACTAGACATTTTAACATTTTATATGAGTAGACCTTTCCACTTATTCGGAAAATGTGAAAAAAGTTGTAGTTAGAGACATTGAGGTTGTTTGTGAAAGAATCATCTCAGAGAAACTCAAAATGTTAACGTGAGAGTTAGAGAGGTATTATATGTCTTACTCCAAAGATTCAATATCAGCAAGGAGGCCACGAACGATGGCAAATATATATAATATATATATATATATATATATATATATATATATATATATATATATATATATATATATATATATATATATATATATATATATATATATATATATATATATATATATATATATATATATATAATTTATATATTATTTATATTATAAATATATAAATATATATATATATATATATTATATATATATATAGTATATATATATATATATATATATATATATATATATATATATATATATATATATATATATATATATATATATATATATATATATATATATATATATATATATATATATATATATATATATAGAGAGAGAGAGAGAGAGAGAGAGAGAGAGAGAGAGAGAGAGAGAGAGAATGGAAAAGACGATTAAGGTTCACCAATTAAAAGTCGTAAATTGAAACACTTTTTCAAATTTGAGATTTATTCTATAGTCGTGAACCGAAAATCTATAAATAATAAGCAACTTTTTCACTCT
>SEYY01018765.1:70000-75000 GCA_009176605.1 Armadillidium nasatum | reverse complement strand
ATATATATATATATATATATATTAGTGATAGGACGTTTAGGAAATTTTTGATGATGGCAATTATAGTAAATTTGACGAAGACGATGAAATTGAAAAAGAATATTTTAAAAATTTCCATTATTTTATTCAATTTTATAGTAAGGAAGAATTAATTAAATTGAGTTTTTCATTATTCCTTATTCAAGTGTGTAAATACATATAATTTTAATAAATAGTATAATATTGACCGACCGGGGCCCCGGCTAAAATTAAGGAAAACCGGGGTTATAATGGCATTATAATGGTTGGTTAAATAAAACAAAATTTAAGAATTTAATTTAAGAAAATTAGTTTTTTTTTCTTGTTTTTTCAATATTTTCTGTTTTTTTTTTTTTTTTTTTTTACCGCTCATCTTCGGCTAGTGAACGTTCACCTTCGTGTTTTGATTTTAGAGGCCCCATGAAGATTTGGTTGAAAAATTTTTACTTGGGGCACCAGGAGGTCCTCTTCTAATTTTCTGACTGCAGATGTTACATTTAGCTATTTTGGGCCTATCCGTAAACATTGTAAAGTATACCCATACTGCTACAGCTGATCTTTTAGCCATAGTCACTGAAAGAATAAACAAAATAATAATTTTATAATAATGTAGCTAAATGATACAAATTTGATACATAGCAATAAAATAACAATGATATGTATAAATACAGGTTAAATTGATAATTTTTTATCTTACATTTTTCCAAACTTTATCTTAGGGTCTTACCTAAGTAAACCTGTTGAATTACTATTGTGAATCAGGAAAAAAAAATTTCTTCGGAGAAAATGCATATAATTATTAATTTAAGTGAAAGTTGGCTTATGATTAAATGAGTCTCAGTTAAAATTATATCAATTTTCTTAACCTAAAATATCAGTGCTTTTGACCTCTTTACAAATTTTAGGCAACCCCGGCCAGAACCTCAGCCCCGGTCCCTGCCCCGACAAAATTCCAGTCTCGGTCGGTCTATATAGTATAAGACAGGGTGTCCCACTCACTTTCAATCCCAAAGTGCTTGGTTTTATATATATCAAAGTAGTGGTCATAAGCTAATAAAATTTGCTACGAACAAACCTTCCGAAAACTAGAAAATATATGCAGGCATGACTTGATAGTAATTGCGATCATTTCCAACACTTGTGATGTTTGTACGATTCTCACACATAAGATGGATTCGTGGTAAATTTTGTTAAATTACTACTAGTATTTTGATATATGTAACAGCATATCTGGGGCCGAGAGAAAGTGGGACACCCTGTAGTTTCTTCAGAACATAGATTTTAAAAATTTTAATTTGTGAGTACTTTGACAGACATGCAAAATTTAAATACTTTAAATTTAAAGCTCTTAAATAACCATTCTCCAATTTCTTGGATAATTCGATTTCATCTTGGAGAGTATGTTTGGCCCCCACTACTAAACAGCCTATCAAACTGTTCCCGCAGTAGAACAGGGTAGAGCATAATATTTATAATATATATATATATATAACATATATATATATATATATATATATATATATATATATATATATATATATATATATATATATATATATATATATATATATATATATTAGTGATGGAACGATTAACTGTCATCGCCATCGGCAAAATAGCATATTTTTATAGATATTTATAAGCAAATATAGGTAAATTAATCGTAAGAGAAAAAATCATCATTTAATTGACGATGACGAATGAGAAAAAATATGCTATTTTGCCGATGGCGATGACAGTTAATCGTTCCATCACTAATATATATATATATATATATATATATATATATATATATATATATATATATATATATATATATATATATATATATATATATATATATATCCCAATGACTCCACCCTTCATTACTATCTTTTCAGTCTGAAAGGCACCCCTCCCAACAACAGTTAATAGACACAAGGAAGGTAGTTTTGGAGCAACTAACCTCTGATCTATCTCGCATTTCAAATTGAGGTAGAGAAAACATGGTCATTTTCAATGCCTCAAAAACTCAATTCCTCCATCTCTCTACTCGACAGAGCCTTCTGCACAACTCAAACCTTTCATCTCTCCTTGATATTTTCGGTGTTTCTTTTTCTCGGGATCTTTCTTGGAAAGAAAACATTACTTCTCTTTCTAAACAAGCTTCTAAGAGTTTGGGTGTTCTGAGGAGCCTTCATTTCTTCACACCACCCCAGCTGCTTGCTCTTTATAGGGGTGTTGTTCGCCCCTGAATGGAGTACGCCTCACACATATGGGGTGGTTCCACTCATGCAGTTCTCCTTGAAAAGGTGGAGTCTATGGCTTTTCGTCTTATCAACTCTACTACACTCACTGATTCTCTCATTTTCTTTCTGCCCGTCGAATTGTTGAGTCATTTTGTCTATGCTATTGTTATTACAACTGCTCTTTCGAACTCTCTCGTCGTATACATCCTCCTTTGAAAAGAGCTCGTGAGACATTTCTTTCTCTGCTCTGTCCAACTCTCTGACCCTAGGCTTAACCACTATGCTCAATCTTACATATACTCTATTGGTAAATTCTGGAACACACTCTCTTCATCTATTTTCCCAATTTTCTATGACTTACACACCTTCAAACTCAGAGTTTCGAGACATATCGGCCTTTAATCTGACCAGGATCCCGATATGCTGCTTTCTCTGATGGGAATTTGGTAGGCCTCTAACCTTTGCCTACCAGAAGTAAATATATATATATATATATATATATATATATATTATATATATATATATATATATATATATATATATATATATATATATATATATATATATATTCTTTTAATTGCCACTAGTATAAACCGTGGAATCGTTTTGTATTCTTGTATGACTGCTTGAATAATTAAAAGAATAACAAATGAGTCTGCGGTATACGAGGATAGAACCTTCGCCCACTAACCCTACGCCCAAGATGTGGTCGGGGAGATCTTACGGAGCTTTCTTACTAAGGCGCTATGTCAGTAGAAGTTCCAGACGATTTCCTTTTGAACCATCAGTGGTGTAGTGGTTAGCACAATTGCATTCCATCTTTTGGGCCCAGGTTCGAATCCTCAAGCAGTCATACAAGTACATATATATATATATATATATATATATATATATATATATATATATATATATATATATATATATATATATATATAATATATATATATATTATGCGTGTTTGTGTGTGTGTGTGTGTGTGTGTGTGTGGTGTGGTGTGTGTGTGTGTGTGTGTGTGTGTAAGTTAAACAGTCTTTTGGTGTCTAGATTTAATATTCTCTTAAAAATTGTCAATGACAGTAAATATTTTTCCAGAATTTTTGGAATGTTTTTTTTAATTAGTTTTATTCAGATTTTTTAAATTAATTAAATAATTTAATTAATGTTCTGCATGACGGAACGTAAAACATTTAAAAATATTGTTGATAGATTTATTTGAGTTCATTCCATAACGAAGCAATATCGTAAATCTTCAATTTAATCTCTGCACGATATATATATATATATATATATATATATATATATATATATATATATATATATATATATATATATATATATATATATATATATATATATATATATATATATATATATATATATATATATATATATATATATATATATATATATATATATATATGAGGGAGAGAAGTAGCGCTCCCGAGGCATTGAGATTACCCCCATTGGGTATACGGGATGTTAAGGGTACTTCCCATCTCATCCTGGTGCCCAGTGGTAGGCTCTTTTTTTCGCTCATGTACACTTCCTTCTACACGGAGTAGGTTTCTAAACTCAAGCACACGAAGCACAAAATTTATTTATCACCAGCTTCACAAAACGCAAAATCATCAATCTCAATCACACAAATCACAAAAAACACTTGGCTTCAACATAGCAGGAAGCAAAAACACCAGACTGAAGCACACAAAGCACAAAAGTCGCATTACTCCAGCATCACAAGTCACAAAAACATTGAACTCAAACGCATATCACAAAATTCACCTAAATTTCACTAGCACAAGTCACAAAAACAGCAGTTTCAAAGGAACTGACCACAAAAACACCAAACTTAATCACACAAATCGCAAAAACACTTAAATCCACCATTACAAATCACATGACATCATACTTCATTCATACAAAACACATAATTCACTCAATTCTACTATCACAAAGTGCAGAAACATCATGCTCAAGCCCATAAAACACAAACAAACAGAAAAAACTTAGATTCATCAACATAAAAGGCAGACAGAAGATACGCACTCTCTGGGTTGTTTTTTGCGGTATGGAATGCTGATGATGAGTAAATTTGTCCCTTGTATGTTTAAGTTAGATGTTCTTTATAGTTAGGGATGATGAAATTATGCGAATTTTGCGTTTCATATGCTTGAATCTGATGCTTTTGTGACTTGTAGTGCTGTTGTTAAGTGAATTTTTGCGTTATGTGGTTAGTCTTGGTGCTTTTGTGGCTTTTGTTGCTGAAATTAGGTGAATTTTGTGTTTTATATTCTTAAGTCTGATGTTTCTATGGTTTGTGATGATGGAGTTAAGGTTTTTTGTGTGATTTATATGTGAGTTTGGTGTTTTTGTGGTTTGTGTTGTTGATTAAGTGAATTTTGTTTTATTTGCTTGAGACTGTTGTTTTGAGGATTGTGATTGTGAAGTTAAGAGTTTTTGAATTTTGTGTTTTAGGATTTGATGTTTTTCTGATTTGTGACGATGGATTTAAGTGAGTTTTGTATTTTATGTGTTTGAGTTTGCTGTTTTGTGGTCTGTGTTGCTGAAATTAGGTGAATTTTGTGTTTTAAGTGCTTAAGTCTGATGTTTCTATGGATTGTTGCGTTGGAGTTAAAGGTTTTTTGTAAATTGTGTGGCTGAGTTTAGTGCTTTTGTGGCTTGTGTTCTTGAAATAAGTTGAATTTTGTGTTTTAAGTACTTAAGTCTTGTGACTTTGAATTTGGTGTTTTGTGA
>SEYY01018765.1:52500-65000 GCA_009176605.1 Armadillidium nasatum | reverse complement strand
CAATATCTTTTATTATCGAGGACAATTTGATATTTTTTAAATATCGATATTTTTTTTATATATCGGCATTCCTAGTTTAAGTATTAACTTTTAATTAGCAGAAAGAGTAATAAAATTTGGCTGATTAAATAAGAAACTGAAATATAAGCCCAAAATTGTTTTTTATTAAGAAAAATGATGAAGCGCAAATTGGTAAGCGCTAATTTCAAAAACTTCCGCAAAAGCGCAAAATATTTTTTAAAGCGCAAATTTGCGCTTTGCGCTCTTAAAAAAGTTGTTAAGCGCAAAATGCAAAAGCGCACATTTTCGAAATTTAGCGCAAAACGCAAAAGCGCAAATTGCGCTTTTGCGCTTTTGCGCTTCATTTTGCGCTTATGCCCACCTCTGATATATATATATATATATATATATATATATATATATATATATTATATATATATATATATAATATATATATATATATATATATATATATATATATATATATATATATATATATATATATATATATATATATATACTGTTTAGTGAGATTGTCTATAATTACCTCATATTTTCCAGCTAGACTCATAATTTTTTAAGTTAACAAGGAATCTCTCAAATGGTTTCTTGCTTATCACATTATATTCACCTTGATTTCTTCATTAGCGTAAAACGTGAAGAAACATCGGCATGAATTTGCTCTTTCATTTTTGTACACAAAAATGTAACTTATTATTGAGCTTAGACTGAACAGACGATGAACATGTTCGTTATAGATTTAAAGGTGTAAAAGAGTTGATTTAAGAAATGAAATATTGTTTTTGTAACTTGAATGTTTTAAAAGAGACTTTCCTGTTTTAATAAGTTCTTAACCATTTCCTCACTCTCTCCGCTCTTAGGTTCGCCTTCGTAACTTCAAACCTGAAATAGTAGCTTTTTTTTTCAAAATAAATCTTCACATCTGAAGGGCAGAACCAATTTGAAGAGAGGAACTCCCTAGATAGTGTCTTACTTGGATTCGCATGAGGAATCAAACCAGTGCCTTCAAACACAAGAGTCAATGGTTCAACCATTATACCAAGGGCCCACGGTACAGAAATTGAATGTCATATTAAAATTACTTCACTATTGTGTTTCTACGAGGAATAAAAAGCTAATGTTCTGCAAAATTTTTCCCTTCAGAAATACAAGACTGTCTTTAGTGTCAGTATTTGTTAGATTCTTTTTCTCTTTGATATATCTTCCATCCTGTAGAAGAAATTGGAGAAGGAATTACTCCTGCAAGTTTATAAATCCGATTGTCGTGTTCGATCAAAAATAAATCAAATATTTTGAAAAAAAGCAAAAAAATTTCTCATCGCAATTCAAATGAATTTTTCAATTACATTTTATTTTATCAATGTAAAAGCTTCGAAATTTATACCATGCTACCTCTTACGATATATATATATATATATATATATATATATATATATATATATATATATATATATATATATATATATATATATATATATATATATATATAAACCTAAAACATTATATATGTCTGTTAACTTTATATAAAATATTTCTTATTAACATTATTTAATTTCTTTTAAGGTCAATAAAAGACCTTGACCTTCTCTTTTATCTCTTGAAACTTCAACCATTTTTACCTTTTATTTTTTATTTCAATTTCTAAATAATTTTAGAAAGCAAATCTTTTCCATTTATGTATTAGTTTCCTTTGGAAAACCTCGTACGAGTTAATTAATGTATAATTTCACTGTGTTTTATTTTATCAGTTTTAATAACTATGACTTTCTTTTATATAAATTCTCTCTCTAATTTACTATAATTTTAGTTTTTTGATTAATTCTAATTATTTTAATACTTTCTCAACTTATTCTGAATTTTAGTTTATGATGATGAACACTACTTAATAATATATATATATATATATATATAATATATATATATATATATATATATATATATATATATATATATATATATATATATATATATATATATATATATATATATATATATATATATATATATATATATATATATATATATATATATATATATATATATATATATATGTGTGTGTGTGTGTGTGTACGGTGTTAATTTATTCCTTTGTCTTCTGTGGTGGCCAGTGGCCGCAGGCCTACCGAATTCCACTCAAGTTGAGGGGAATCAATAAACTAAGGCCAAATTTAAGACCGACAAATCAGATAAATGGTGTTTGCAAGTGAGCAGGCAAAAGAAAGTTGAGAAAATAGATAATGAGAACATGCTCCAGACTTTACTATATTAGTAAGTAATAAGTACTAGACTAATTTGGTTTGGCAATTATTTTTAAATTTAAAGTAAAGTTAACACTCTATCCTCTAAGTTTTTTCTATAGAATCTTTACAACCACAGAAGAGGACGTAGGCGCTCTCTGATTCTCTGATGCGATGCAAAACTCTCAGCGAACGCACACTGCATTTGTGTTTGGTTGGGCTGTAACATTCTATTACACTCTATTTTCCTTTTGTTCATCCTATTCACGCATTACCTTCACAAAGGTAATATCTAAAGTTCACCCTCGACCGTACACTTGAGTGGTTCTTGAACTTGTTCTTTGGGCACTTCCATCTTCCTCCCCTTATTTACTTGCACTTGCTTACAAGAACATACTTAAACATTTTTTAACTAATTTAAAAAATTCTGAAGAAATCTACCTCGGAAATGCTTGGAAGGGCGGTATTTAAACAAAGTTCCTCGTCTACTTATATTCCCATCATTACTTGGGAATTGGAAGCCTCCAGTAATGGAGTTAATGTCGCCAATAGGGTGCATTATTAAGATTTTTTTCTTTCTCATTATATATCTCCAGTCTCTCCTTATATTCATTCTTCAGTTAAAGTTATATACGGAACACTTACCTAAAATCTTGAGCGTTTTTTTTTTTTTTTTTTTTTTGTGCGTCAACTTTTGATGCATCTTTTGTCACATTGCAACGATAGTCAGCAAGCATAGAAGCTTTCCACTTTCCCTGGTCCTTCTTTCCATCGCTGCTCTTGGTGGTAGTGCTCTCCATGCTCGTAATTCAACGCATCACAATTGCCAATTGCTTGAAAGTTGTGACGAACATGTGAATGAAGAAAGTACATATTGAATGACTTATTGCAACCTAATTCTCTGTATGTTTTCAAAAGTTTATAACAGCAGCATTTTAGTTTTCATTTTTTCGATTCCTCAAAAAATTTTTAACATCAGATTTGAATGATTCCAAATCTGCTTTCTCAATCCTTTGAACAACCCTATTAAAGGCTTTGTCCTTTAGTAGTTAATAACTCTACAGGCCAACAATAATTCTCTCTTTACCTTGGCATTATTTAGAGATGGGGAATTGAAATTACCTCCTAGAGCCCAATGAAGTCATAGAACTTTGGTATGAAGAACATCTTGCGTCATTACAGCAAGTTCTTAATTTTACACCAGAATCAACCTCGTACAGAAAGTCATATAAAATTTCGCAAAACCAAATGATTTAGTTTGGGATCTGGAGTTACCAAACACCAAAGCAGAACTTCTTACCTCTAGGCTTCAGCAGTTAAATTTACTGGAAAAAAATATTAAAGTGTCTGTATATATAAACTGACAAAGATTTGATACAATTTTTAAAATGGGAAATAACCTTGTTGTTTGCATCGATGAAAATGGTTTGACGATATCTTTGAGAAAGGAGCATATTCCACAAGACTGGAAATTTCAATAGACTTGTCAAAAGTTAAACTTAAAAGAAGTTTTGCTTTGTAATATAAATTCACTGCCGTATGTTCCTTTTGATCACACAATTCATATGAAGGAGGGCCTCGAAATATGAAATAATATACTGAAAACGTTAAATATGAAGACCGTCAATGACAGATATGTGGAGATTTGAAAGACTATTGCCATGTTACTATTAGGGGATATCAAGTATTGCTAATTTATCTAAGAATGTGACAGTGGGGATAGGCCATCAAGTCTCACACTACAAAAGAAAACTGTGCTGATAGAAAACCAATGAAACCTGGAAAACAAAATATTCAGTACACTCCTTTAATTGCCCGTGATAAAATCATATTGCCACTTTTACATATTAAAACTGTGGTATTGAAGAACTATGTGAAGGCAATGAATCATGAAGGAAAAGCTTTCAACTATTAATGGAGAAAATTTCTACGGCAAGTGATTTTAAATTTAGGGAGGGAATCTTTGTTTATCTGTAGATTCATCAACTGCTTATGGACGAAAGTTAAATATGGCTGTTCAAGGGAATGAGAAAGAAACTTGGGGATCCTTCAAATCTGTTGCTGAGAACTTTTTGCTGAATCGAAGAGCTGAAAACTACGATGAGGCTGCTATGAACTTCTGAAATCATACTGAGTATTAAGCTGTAATATATTACTCCAAATCCATGTTCTTCATTTTCATCTTGAATTCCTCCCATGGAATTGTGGCGAACATGAAAAGCGCTTCCTCCAAGACATTTTTTCGATGAAAAGAAGGGATCAGAGCAAATGGAACTCCTCTGCTTGCTGACTATTGGTGGAATGAAAAAGAGAAAGCTAAAAACC
Source organism: Armadillidium nasatum (assembly GCA_009176605.1). Lineage (NCBI taxonomy): Eukaryota > Metazoa > Arthropoda > Malacostraca > Isopoda > Armadillidiidae > Armadillidium > Armadillidium nasatum. The sequence goes on along the minus strand of SEYY01018765.1, from coordinate 60,417 downwards.
AAGCCAACTGGATTTTAGATAAGTGTTCTATTTAAAGCTTTAACTTAAGAGTGAATAGGTTACGTTAAAAATAATGTATATCTTAAAAACAAGAGAAAAGAGTCATATTATGTTTCTTGTCACTTTTTTTTGATAGGATTTGACTCTTTTGGTAAAGAAAAGAGACAAAAAGTAATTTTTGATTGAAAGGTAAGATTAACACAAGTATACGTTCTTACCTTTATGCTATAAAAGAAGGAAAAAGAAGAGAGAAATAGGGTGCTGGTTACTGGTGCGAGAACCAATTAGGAGGAACCTGATCATTGCTGTAGAATTCATAGTTTATAAAATATTCATGTAATTTTTAACCAGATTGAAATTCTGGGTGTGGTTCTTCGTGCAGGTAACGTAGTTATGCTCAATTTTCTGTTTAGGAAAAAAGTAAAAAGAGGAAAGTAAAATAAAACTGTCATTTTGTTGTTGACCTTTTTATTATCTATCATCGAAAATGAAAATTGATCATATAGAAAGATGTTGGATAAATCAGAAAAGTAAAAATATGTAAATTTACTTTTCAACCACAAGTGACGATTTAAAAATATTTTCAGCCATTTGGTGCTGATATTGCTTCAATGAAAACATTGAATAAGGCTCGTTTGGGAGAAATCTTTGACTGTCGCTCTTCGATCTTCATTACTTTTTTGGATATCACTAAAAAGTCGCATATCGTTTTTGTTCCTATTACCAACTTCATTACTTTCCTGTTATATATATATATATATATATATATATATATATATATATATATATATATATATATATATATATATATATATATATATATATATATATATATATATATATATATATATATATATATATATATATATATATATATATTATTTACATGCGAATTAATATGTTAATAAAAGCGAAAATTAGTGTCATTTTGGTTCCGAACTCAGAATCGATCAGTGAACACGAATAAAGAAAATGAAATCTGGAAAGAAAACAATTGCCGATGTTGATTCACCTGCCAGATGTGCAGAGCTTATTTCTTTCTCGTGGAAAAAAGGATAAAGAGAAAAATAAAGTAATACAAAAGGAAAATAAAGGAGAGAATAATGGAGGATAGACTATTATAAATGGGGAAGGTAAACTACTACATCAATAGAATCAGGAAAATTCTTTAAAAAAAAAGCACACATACAGGGCAGAGTAAAAAAAAAAGGAATAAAAGAGAGAGAGAGAGAGAGAGAGAGAGAGAGAGAGAGAGAGAGAGAGAGAGAGAGAGAGAGAGAGAGAAGAGAAAAAAAAAAAAAAAAAAAAAAAAAAAATTCTAATGAAAAAAATATTGTATGTGCAAAATCCTCTCTCTCTCTCTCTCTCTCTCTCTCTCTCTCTCTCTCTCATATATATATATATATATATATATATATATATATCTATATATATATATATATATATATATATATATATATATATATATATATATATATATATATATATATATATATATATATATATATATATATATATATATATATATATATATATATATATATATATATATATATATATATATATTATTTCACCTCAGGTGGGCAAAGGCCATAGGGCTACTAAAATTTCCACCAAAGTTATAGAAAATCCGGAAATCTGGTCAAGTTAAAGGCCGACATGTCCCAATACACGGCGTTTGAAGGTGTGTAAGCCATATTAAGTTGAAAAAATAGGTGAAATGAGGGCGTTCCAGACTTTACCAGTAGAGTACATGTAAGATTGAGTAAAGCGGTTAAGTCTGGGTAAATGCGATTGTATAGAGAGAGTCGCGAAACAATTCGACTGGCAGAAAAAAACTGCAGGTAATTTGTGAGAGAGGAGAGTTGTTTGAGTGGAGTCATCCCAGATGTATGAGTCGTACTCCAAACGGGGTGAACAACACACTTCTAAGGAGAAAACAATTGGGATGAAGTTAAGAAATTCGGAAGGTTCCTCAGAACACCCAACCTATTAGAAGCTTCTTTAGAAATAGAAGTAATGAGATATTTTCAAGGAAGACCACGAGGAAATGAAATTCCGAGAATATTAAGGAGAGATGAAGGTTTGAGTTGTGTGTTTTCGAAGAAGATATCAAAGTTGTGTGGAAGGTTGTGTCGAGTAGAGAGATGAAGGAATCGAGTTTTTGTGGCATTGAAAACGACCATGTTTTCGCTGCCCTAATTTGAAATGCAAGAAAGATCAGAGGTTAACTGCTCCAAGGCTACCCTCCTTGAGTCTATTAAATGATATTGGGAATGGCACCTTTTATATTGAAAAGAGTAATATCCGGTGCAGTCATCGACATAGGAGTGGATAGGAGATAAAGATACTTGAGGAGCACCATTATTAATATATTTAAAGGATGAAAGCTGGCCGTCCACAACAGATATTATAGAACGACCAGAAAGGAGATCAGAGAGAAGGATAGATTCTGAGAGAAGGAAGTTTGGAAATCAAAGCTTTGTGCCAGATTCTATCGAAATCTTTCGATATATCTAGAGCGACAGCAAAAGATTCGCCGAAATATATATATATATATATATATATATATATATATATATATATATATATATATATATATATATATATATATATATATATATATATATATATATATATATATACATATTTTGTCCGGTAGACAGAGGCCGGAGGCCTACCAAATTTCACTGCAATTGGAAAAAAACTATCCTTGTCGAGGGAGGCCGATATGTACAGATACACGGCTTTTGAAAGTATGCAAGTCAAAGGAACTTGGGAAAACAGATTAAAGTAGTTTGTTCCAGACTTTACCAGTAGAGTATATGTGAGATTGAGCATAGTGGTTAAGTCTGGGGTCTGAGAGTTGGACAAAGGATGAGACTGTGTAGAAAGGCGTATCGCACGAGCTCTCTCAATGGAGGAGGTATGCGACGGGAGAATTCAAAAGAGCAGTGTCCGTTGTAAAAGCGATAGTATAAAGAGAGTGACGAAACAATTCGACGGGCAGAAAGAGTTTGAATAGAGTGAGTAAGAGCAAGAGAGTTCATGAGACGAAAAGCTCTCAAAGAAAGCTAGCCGTATGAGTGGAACCACTCCAGATTTCGGGATAAGGCACATTCTTGAGGAACACCACCATTAATAGACTTAAAAGATGAACGGTCACCGTCTACAACTGCTGCTATAAAACGATCGGAATGGAAATCAGAGAGAAGGATAGATTCTTAAAGAGGGAAGTTTAGAAATCAAGGCTTTGTGCCAAACTCTATCGAAACCTTTCAATTTGTCCAGCGCGAGAACAAAAGATTCACCGAAATGCTAAAGTGCAGAAGCCCAATAGTAAGAGAGGTGGGAAAGATCACCAGTAGAGCGTTTCTTACGAAAATCGTACCGTTAATGAGAGACAAGATTAGGAAAATTCAGAAGTTTCCAAATCTTCCTTTTAGGATATATTCAAAAAATTTAGAAAGAACGGAAGTTAAAGAAATGGGACGGTAGTTGGAGGGTTGAGAGGAGTCTCTTTCTTCGGCACAGGCTGAATGATCGCACGTTTCCAGCAAGAAGAGAAGGTTGTAGTAGAAAGACAAAAGAAGAAAAAGTTTACTATGACTGTGCGCAGGCTAAAAAGCACAAGTTTTGAGAACCATAGAAGAAATACCATCAGGACCGTACGCCTTCTTAGTGTTAAACTCAGAGAGAGCAGAAAAGACGTGTTTAGAAGAAATTACAAAATTAGGCATAAGTGAGTTGGAGGGGTTGAAGGAGTAGGAACAGTTTCGGAATCGTCTAAGGTTGAATTAGAAACAAAAGTTTGAGTGAAGAGTTCAGCTTTAGAGGAAGGCAAAAAAGGAAGAAAGAAAAACCAGAACGATTATTGCATTTACGATGGAAAATAAGTTTTTGGGGTTGCGAAGAATAGATTTAGGTATGAAATATGTTACATGAGTTTCTGGAAAATCAAAGAGTTTAACAATGTAAGGAGAAGGATAAGAAGTTAGGAAGATATCAAGTGTGTTGGGATCATCACCAAGATGGTCAGGGATACGGGTAGGGAGATGCAGCAACTGCTCAAGGTTGTTCTAGATAGAAAAGTGGTGAGCGAGTTCACCAGCTGAATCATAAGAGCTAGGTAAAAACCATTGGTAGTGGTGAAGATTGAAATCACTTTATATGATCATTTCCGAGAAAGGAGAATTAGGAAAAATGTGTTCTATTTTAGAGTTAAGATAGTTGAAGAATTTTGGATAGTCTGTAGAGTTAAGAGATAAGTAGACAACAAATGAATTTAGTTGTAGAGCTGCAAGTAAGTTTAAGTTATAAAGTAGAGAATTAAAAAGACCCCAAATTAGAGGCACGAAAACTGACAACATCGTTGCGCTTATATGAATGAGTAACTTAAACCTTTGGCTTAAAATTGAGGAAAGAGACAGCAGAAGTAAACGGAGTAGGGTTTGCTGTAAGAGCACTCAAACACCTGAGTTTCAGTTAAGAACAACAGATGAGTTCTAAAAGAAGAGAGGTGGTGTTCGACAAAGTGGAAATTAGGCAAGAGAGAGAGAAATTAACAGAAAAAAAGAAGACTATGTACCATGACATGCCGGCATCAAGGTTTTGGTGGCACCAACACCATCACCGGAGGTTACTAACGAAGTGGTGATGGAATAAGGGTTGATGATTAGCTATATTTGGAAGCTTCTCCGAGGCTGCCTTATGTTTAGCAATTTTGATTTTTTTAAATAGGTAATGCAAAAGTAGCGCTTATAAATTTGTAAGGTACATGTGAAGCAGGGGGAAAGGTGGTACACTAGAGATCCTCTGAGAAGGTGAAACACGAAAAGGAGTGAACGAAAAGGCTACGAAGCGAAATGGAATGGTCTAGAAGACACTATCAATCTGCTGGTTAAACCCAGTATGGGGTACTTTCATATATATATATATATATATATATATATATATATATATATATATATATATATATATATATATATATATATATATATATATATATATATATATATATATATATATTATAACTGCTTTGTTTTATCTCTATGGATTTCTTTTTATTCTTGCACAAGGATATTTAATTTGGCCCCCAAAGATCCATGGCCCCCCTCGCTGCGGGGGGGAGGGCCTTATCGCAGCCATTGCTTCTCATTGGAGCCTTTAATATCTTTTAAAAAATCGTAATGGTTAAAAAGTCTGAAATTTTAAACGAGTATAGTACTTTCCATGGATCGTCGAATTATATATTATCCGACTCTCTAACCTATGGTTCGGTTAAAATAAGGTACAGGAAAGGTAAAAACAAATTTTGCAATCTGGCACACTGACGTATTGTTCATGGCACAAGGAGTCTATAATACAGCACGTAGTGCCATTGGTTAAGTCCAACGCGCTTCGTTTTAGCGTCTTATAACTCTTTAATGACAAATTGTAGAGAGATAGTGACTCCAGATCCGGAATGTCTGTCCCTGAAATAATATTTTATTAGTCATTTAGGCTCTTCAAGTGTACAATTAGTACCATGTACGCTAAACTTTAAATATCGCTTATATCTCCTATGCAGAAAGATTTCGTAATCTTTCTTTTTTTAAAGGCTTAAAAAATTTAAGAATAATTTAATGGAACTGTTTGAAAAAAAGAAAAAGAAAACCTTTCAGTCCTCATCGTACTAACTTGCATTTACTAATTCCCTTAGGAATTGTATTTAATAAATATTTCATCTTGCTCTCTTATATATATATATATATATATATATATATATATATATATATATATATATATATATATATATATATATATATATATATATATATATATATATATATATATATATATATATATATATATATATATATATATATATATATATATATATATATATATATATATATATATATATATATATATATATATATATATATATATATATTCTAAAGAGCAAAATTAACGCACCATCTACAATTTAATAATTGGGAGGTCCCGACGACATTGTAGGGTATGAGAGTGCCTGTGTGTGTGTGTGTTCGTACCTACCCAAGTAATGCAGTTTAGCATCGATGGGCAGGGCGTAGGTGTGATATCGACGAAATACGGTAAAAGGTCAAACCAGCCAAATTCGGTGAGTGACGTGGTAAGAGAGGTAACGTCATGGGTATGCCGAGTATTGAGAGTATTCAACCTTTAACGTTTGTGCAAGTAATATGGAAAGGTTACAACGGAGTTTGACAAGTGACGACTGTGCGACAATCACAAACTGGCAGCTGAAGGGTACGGCCAACGCCAATTGGGCCGACATTTCAGGGTCTCTCATATAACCATTGGAAGGGTCCTACAGAGGTAAGGGTTGATACATGTTCACACCAGGTGGCCTGGTCAAGGTAGGCCACGGGCAAAAACGGCTGTAGAGGACAGATATATATGATTAATGGCGGTTCGCGATCGATATAACCGCCTTGACCATCATGCAGAGCTTCAAGCTGTCCATCAGACCCTTGGTAGCACGAATACTATACGACGTGGCCTCGCGGAACATGAATACCACCCACAGAGGCCAGTAAGTAGGGTCCCCGCTCACCATGGAACACAGAAGAGCAAGGATGGCTTTTACAGAACAACACCTGCGTTGGTGGCCCCAGGATTGGGAGAGGATCCTATTTACGGACGAGTGCCGATTCAATCTGTACAGCTCCAACGGACGTTTCAGTGTTTATTGGAGGCATTATGAGAGCTATGCGTAATGCACAGTGTAAGAGACACTCCCCTTCAGTGGTGGGTCCGTTATGGTTTGGAGTGGTATATCTTCCCTTGCCAGCACGGAGTTACACGTCTTCGATGCAGGTAACCGGGTAACGATACATAACAGACATACTTAAACCGTTCGTCGTACCATTTATCCCCTACATCGGTGAAGACTGTGTCCTCATGCAGGATAACGCCAGACGAGTTGGTGATTACCTCAACACGATAGGGATTCTAACATTGAACTGGCCCTCGTACAGTCCCGACCTAAACCCTATAATCTGTGGGACACACTGAAAAGGCTGCAGCTGCGAGGGCTACAGTACCAACAACACAGTCTTAACGACCTGAGACAAACGGTTTCACGCCTTTGAGAGAAAGCGCCACAAGATGTTTAGTTGTCATACTCTCAAGGGAAGGCCACACAAGGTACTGACGGCCAGGGACAGGGACATGTGGCATGTATATTCGCCCTGCAGGTTTGTACCACACCCTACTTTTATGCTACGGCGTCCCAGGGTCTCGAGGGCTCCCATGGTTGGCACCACGTTATCTCCATTATGTATAGCCATGTGCTGTATATTAACTTACTACCCGTTTTGCATGTTTCAGTATCCTCCTATTGACGTTTGTTCCAGTGGTGCGTTAATTTTGCTCTTCAGTGTGTGTATATATATATATATATATATATATATATATATATATATATATATATATATATATATATATATATATATATATATATATATATATATATATATATATATATATATATATATATATATATATATATATATATATATATATATATATATATATATATATATATATATATATATATATATATATATATATATATATATATATATATATATATATATATATATATATATATATATATATATATATATATCAATTAATATATGGTTCGCTTGAATTTTAATCAAATTATCATTGTTATTGTATTGCATTTAATGAAAGTTTATTTCAAAAACCATTAATTTTTTTTTTTTTTTTTTTAAATAAAATAAATTTCCGAAATATATCCTTTGTTTTTGATGAATAAAATGACTGAATGATGGAATGAAGGAATGACGAAACGCATTAAAGCTGAAGTGAAATATTGTTCTTGCCTTTTTTTGTTCATTGAATATATATTTTTGTTCTTTTCAA